>BQNB010006896.1:28882-92098 GCA_026074375.1 Tanacetum coccineum
GTTAGAGTCTGGGTTTGTCCCTGCATGTCCTACCGCATACACCTTGGCTGGAGCATTGCCACCTCTAACTTGGTTACCACGGTTGTTGTTGTTTTTTAGCTTTGGACATTCCCTCTTAAAATGTCACTGAACCCCACACTCATAGCAAGTAGGCTTCTGACCCGACCCAGTGCCCTTCTAGTTGTTAGTATCATTGGAATTTGTCATACTCCTACAGTCACGGGCAAAATGGCCAACTTTGTTGCATTTGTAGCATTTAGGAGCACATGGACCATCGTAGTGATAATTGCATTTAGCGCATAGGGGTTTAGATCCCCCGTATGACTTCTTCTCATCAAATCATGTAGTGTAGGCCCGGCCAGTGTTCTGCCTCTTGTTCTGTTGTTGTTGTTGTTGTTGTTGTTGTTGGTTATGAGTGTTCCTTGAGGTGTTCTCAAACTTCCTTTTACTCTTTGTCTAGCGTTCAGCAAAAGTGCGGATTTACTTATCCATTAGCTCGGTTGCGATTTCAACTGCATCTTGCATTATCTTTGGTTTAGACGCCACTACACTCCCATGAATCATGTTGGGAAGACCACCGACATATTTTTCAATTTTATCAGATTCTTCAGGAAACATCCCCCCGCACAACAAAGCCAATTCCTGAAAGCGCTGGGTATAACTTGTCAAGTCTGTACCCTTCACCTTCAGATCCTAAATCTCCATTTCTAGTTTCTTGATTTCATTTCGAGGACAGTATTTGTCAGTCATCATTTTCATGAGTGTTTTCCAAGGCATACCGTAAGCGGCATCATGACCAACTGTCTTGACATGAGTGTTCCACCATGTTAAAGCAACTGAATGGAGAGTGCAAGTAGCAAACTTGACTTGATTCTCAACTGTACAATTACTGATGTGGAAAACAGACTCCATTCTTTCAAACCATTGAGATAGACCGGAAACTCCTTCCATGCCTTTGAAGTTTAATGGTTGACATTTGAGAAAGTTAGTGTAAGTACATTCATGAGCAGCTCATTCTGTCCTTCTAACATCTGTTCCTGAATTATGGCTGTCATCGCCATTCGTACTTCTGTTAGCATCACGTGCTGTCAAAGCGGCAATAACGCCTTGGTCAATCATTGCTTGAAGCTGGGCATTAGTGACAGATGTGGTGTTGGTTGTTTTTGGGGCTGTATTTGAGCTCATGGCTCTTTTTGGTGCCATTTTCTTCAATCACAAGAAAATATAATACCCGTTAGATTTCACAAAATCATAACTATGACATGACATATACACAATAAGTAAAGAGAGACCACAACACACAGTGAAATATACAACTGAATTGAATTTAACAATGGTGTAACTAAATCAACATTTATTCATAATAAATTCAATTACAGACATGACATAATACCACCATTCCATATATAATTGGAAAACATACATGATTGGTTCAAATACAAAATGATCACAACGATTAGGTTACAAGATAAAAGAATATATACAACCTAAAGCCATACTAGCCGGGAGGTACCTGTAATACTTAGTAGGTTGTACAAAATAACTAGCCATGACAGGATCTAGGAACTGCTACCTGCCTCTTCTGGTGCATCTGGCTGTGCAGGACCTTTGGCTGGTCCCTGCTGTCTCTCGAACTCTGTCATGTGAGTCTGAAGCCTCTTCAGCAGCTTCGGTGCCTTTATGAACTGCTTCTGCCTCCTACGATCTGCCGCCAACATCTCTGTAATCACTGCTTGCCTCCTGCGGCTTGCTGCCTGTAGCTCTGTAATCACTGCCTGCTGGGCTACCACCTGAGTACGTAACGACATAACCTCTGCACACGCAAGGTCACTCGCATCCATAGATCGTCCCCAAGCCTCTCGAGACATCCTGGCCTCAGCCTCCATGAGCCTAGCAGTACGAGCATGTGCACACCTATCCCTATAAAGCATGTTGAGCCGACCAGCCATCTGCTGTCGCTCAGACTGCTCATCATCCAACATCGTATAGATCTCATCTGTGTCTTGCCTAACTCTAGTGGTAAACTCTGTCATTCGTCGACCCATCTTTGTGTCATCAGTCGCTGGTGCCCCTGACATGTCTACCAGCATCTCATCCCAAGTGTCGATGATCCCATAACCGACATCTCTCTGTCATCTCTCTCTAGATCCCGCATAATCTCCCTGTCTATGGTAGCAACAAAACTATAGTTTTCTCTAAGACCTCCAGTCGGTCTAGCAGCAGCAGCAGAAGAGCTCTCTCCAACCTCGTACCTAGGACCAAGAGCGATGCCTAACCTCTTTCGAGGTGGTAAGGTAACCTCGGGTCTGTTTACTCTACGGTCAGCAGAGAGTAGATGCAAAGGTGGTGTCCCTGATGATGGTGCATCTGGTCTAGTGTGGGAGAGTATGATGGGTGATGGTAATGGTAGTGAATGGGAAGTAGATGTAGCCTCAACTCTCAGCCTGATTATCGCAGCTTGATGGTCCAACAGACGAATAGGACTAGCAGGTGGCGATAGAGATAACACAGACACTTATGATGATACTGGTAGTGGTGGTGAGGAAATCTGAGGTAGTGGTGGTGATACTGGTAGTGGTAATAGTATCGGGGGTAGTGGTGGAGAAGGTATTTGGGGAAGTGGTGATGACCATGGGGAAAGTGGTGATGAAGGTAGAGTAGGCATAGCAAAAAGTCTCTCAACCTCTTCCCAAGGAGGAAGTGATATCGATGTCTCATCTCAGATGGATATCCTAGTAGTAACGCGGTATGCAGGATGTGGTGGTGGTGTGGCCGCAGACTCATCGGTCTTAAACGGCTCAATCTCCTCAGTAGATGGGGCCTAATCAATAGCTGGTAATGCAACAGCTATAGAGTCAGCAGGAGCTGGGTGGTCCTGCTCCTCATCCCCCTCAATATCAACCTCCTCATCCTCGTCATCACCGGATGGCTCATCCTCATCATCGCCATCGTCTCCTTTGTCGGCAGGATAATCGACAGGATCCTCCTCAGGGTCCTCATCATCATCCTCCTCCGGATCCTCCTCAAGATCTGACTCAGGAACATAACCTGGTGAATCAGCAGTAGGTGAGACAACAGCAGGTAGTGGCTGCTCCATAGCTAGAAGTATCTCATCCTCTAGTGGCATGAACTTCGGGTATACAGGCTCCGGAACAAACTCTGGTGAAGGTGGATACTTAGGACTGACACATAATCAGGAGATGGCGGGGCCTGAAAATCAGCTACCACATAGGCATATTGGTCCTTTGGCATTACGGGTAGTCTATCGACTCCCGGTGATCCGATATCTGGAAAATCCGTAAATGGGCTGGACACAACAGTGTATGTAACCGTGGAATCCTCAGAATCCGACATGACTGTATCTAAAAATCAAAAATAGCTTATATTAGTATTTAATATAAGACTCTTATAGTAATATACATTTATACCATAACATGTATATCAATCCTAAATGCATCTAGTCTTAACCAACTAATGCAACAAGTAGTGTATGTATATATGTCCCGTGAAAATCCCTTTGTATGAATGCAATGTTTAAAAACGGTTATAGTCCAGCAAAAACATTTGACCTGGTTCTCTATAACCTTGGCTCTTGATACCAATCTGTAACACCCCCAAATTGGGTCGCAACGGAATATGGGTTGGGGGTGGTACTTCATAGATCAATAACACAAGATATATATAAGAACGACCATTAAAAGTCATTTAAAACTGATACATTGGATTTAACAAATTGTTTGTTACAAAAGCCCGAAGCTTCACTTATTCAAAATACAAAGATTTCTAGCCCATAACAGATATACAAAATGTAATGCGACAAAATCTTTAATGCATGACATCCAAATCAAAACCACCAATGTATCCCTTGCACCTCGTGCCTTATTGATCCCCTGAAAAACATTGCTTAAAACGTCAACATATTGTTGAGTGAATTCATAGGTTTATAAAATGTATAATGTAGGACCGCAAGATTTCCCCATGATAATGCAACAAATGCAAACATCATAAAATGTAATTACGTTTTCCTAAGCTCATGACACTGAGGCTCGACATGTATGAAATGCAATATAAATTGCCAACATTGCCCGTGATGATGTTCTAACCCGAAACATCCTATGTCCGACATGGTATATGTTCATTGTCTGGCAAACTGGCATAGGTAGCATGACTCACCCGAACGGGGATGTCAATCACAAATAGATATATTTATAACATTCACGCTCACAACAGTAATTGACAGTTCATGATAATGGGCTCAGAGGGTTATCGCTACTTAGGCAAACACGTAATCGTAATGTGAAATGTACACTTGCGTCCAATTGTAAAACATGCATATGTTTCTCACCCCAAAACTTGTAAATCGTTAAAATATAAAACAGGGGGCTATGAACTCACCTTGAGTAATGAATATCATATTATATCACAGAAAATGCGTCAGATAAACGCCGAATGCAACCTAATTAATTATAGGACATATAAGTACTAAGCATTTTGAATAACTACTACCATATATAATTATACATAGCTATATCACCATCTAATTGCGTTTGTGAAATCGTATTTATAAAGTTAAAACGTTTATAAACATTTCATTAGTAAAAACGACGTAACTTTATCGTTTTAAGCCCGTTTCTTACGTTTCTTATGTCCACGCTTTCGTATTAAGACGAGTTATCAAAATATTACATTTTCATATTTTTAGTCCTCTGATGAACAGTGGTTTTTACTGTTCATGACAGTTTTTAAATTTATTTTTATAGATTTAGTTATCGTAAAACCCGTAAATGTTGTATTTTATTCGTTTTAACTCCGTTTTTAGTGATTCTTTTGAGTACGTCTTCGTAATTAAATTTTTTATCAAATTAATGATGTTTTCAAAATGTTCATGTCTGAGATGAACAGTAACTTTTATAAAAATAGTTTTATAAAAGTATTTATTATCGTAAACTCGCGAAATTCATAACTCCTTCGTTATTGATTGAAAAATTATGATACTTATTGTTTTGGAATCCTAAAAATATGTACTATCTGATAAAAATAATCCATTTTATATATCAGAAGTATTTTGTATCTTGTTTTTATAAAATTTCTTTTATAAACCCGTTTATTAACGTATAACTTAAAATTAGCGTATCTCCTTCGTTATAAATCGGTTTTTCGAGTTCTCTACATGCCCACGATCCTTGTGACATATAGTATTTTATAAAATCATAAAATATATATGTTAAATTCGAATTTCAAACAGCCGACTTTGTCCATTTTATTAAAATGTGTTTAAAACTAGTTTTTATAACTTTTTAGCTTAACCACCTTGTTACAAGTCCATTACCATACTTATTATCACATGACTTACTTCCTTAGGGTCCCTAGTCCTTGATTAGTCCATATATTATCCAAAAATCACAAGATCCAAATGTGTACATACTTATATTTTCATGAACTTTCATAAGTACACTTTTTAGTTAACTTGATTATATATACTTTTTATACATAATCCACACATGTACAATACTTATATTCCCATTATAACATGATACCAACATTCATATGACATATATAAAAGTTTACCAAATCATAAACAAGTGTAAAAATCCATTTTTACAAGTAAACATGTTCTTAGATGGTGATTAACTACACAAACATTATATATGCATAAAATCATGAAAATAAAGAGATTAAGAGTTTTAGGTAACCTTAATATGAAGTGTGGTGATGAACAACACAATCTAAACCCTAGTTTAGATGACAAACCCAAGCTTGAAACACCAAGAAAACCCTAATTTCTCCAAAGAAACCCTAACTCCTTTTCTTGCTTCAACACTTGTAGATGCTTAACCAAACCTTGTAAACACCTTAGGTTATCTTAGATATCATGTAGGAATATGTGTAGATGTTGTAAATAAAATTTTGTATGGGTTTGGTGGTGGTTTAATGTTGGTCGTGGCATATATGGAGGAAAAGGGAGAGAATTTATGTTTTTCACTAAGTAAAATGAGTATGTATGTGTTTATTTACTAGCTACTTGTATTATATACACTTGGACTAGTCAACATTGTACATAGAAGTCTTAGGACACAAATGAGGATTTCTAGGAAGTCTTGGTCCATTTTACTATTAGGGTTAGTAAGTTGTAAGTCTTGGTTCCCTAAAATGAATATCATCCCATGAAAACAAGGAAATAGATTGAACTTAGATATTATCTTTGCATTTTCATGACCACATCCGGCCATATATTGATATATATGATGAAAATTTGTAAATTTTGGGTATTGGGTACAATTGTGAGTATTTGTTGAAGCGTAGAAAAGTTTTGGTGGTTTCGGGTATGCCTAAACGTATTTTATCGCGAAACGTAAACACTTTACGCAACCAATAAAAATAAAATGAACAAAGTTAATAATTATCCTCAAAATAATTACTTAACACTTGCTTGATGTAAACATTTAATTGTTTGATACCCGTTTACATTGAAATTATTATAATAACATTATTATTCTCCCGTCCTTTTGAACAACTTCACAATCGGTATTGATCCGACCATGAACCAGGATCTTATTATCGAGCCAGAAACCCGACCTTTTTTGAAACGGTCCACATCGTATCGAGCCGACATAACCAATAAACTTTTATCAGTCTCGATTTATTATTCTTATTATAACCAATCCGCCCTTTAAAACGACTGTCACATATTCGGAATGCAGCTGACCATAGTCCATGGTCTATTTCGGCTTCGTTTATAACATTAAAATTATTATAGCCCAAATTTCAATGCTTGTGGTAATTTTAACATACCTAACCAACGGTACACCTTCAGGAACCGTAGCCTATTTTCCACAACACAAACAAAACCTTGATGAGTAACTTAATTTTCAACCAGAAGAAATCCTACGATAGTATAAACAAGAATCAGTAAAACCAAAGAAAACTTTATATTTAACAATAATATAACCTTCATTAACTATTGGGAGTAAAAAAAGCCATAATTAACCAACTATAGAAGCTTAAAAAAAGATCCAACGAACTCCCGCTTAACATCTAACTTATATTTAATTCTATCATTTTTCGTTCTTTGCAAATTTAAAATCTTTAAAAAGATCCGCGAATGCTTAGTCTAATAAAATCAAGCTTTGCATATTTAAAGTCTATCATAGAAACTTACAAACTCTTGGCTCTTTCAAGCTAGAATTCGCATTTTAAAGCTTCTTGTATAAAAGACTAGCAAAACTTTTCATTTACATAGGTTAAGGGGCAATCTAGAGCGCAACATGCTCGATCAAGTCAAAATTTATTCTTGATCTCACCAACAAAAAGTCATTTTTTTAATTTTGGCATAAAATCACATATTTTTGGTATTTTTGGTGGCAAAACGAGGTTACGTGAAGACAAGAAAAATGCACGTAAGATCAAATCGATAGATACCCCCCCCATACTAGAACTAAACATTCTCCTCAATGTGAGACTGTCACCCCCATACTAAAATCAATGCATCATCCTAATATAAAAGGGTCTCTACGTAAATCTAAAGCCGTTTATTAATTATGCTAATAGATAAACGTTAGTCAATAATATCTAGGATATCGGATTCCCATATATAAGCATGCTAAGGATTGAAACTCGAGTGAACGATGGACAAAACTACGAGCACGAGAGTCTTCAAAATCTGGGGCAATCCTGGACATCCCGAGAAGCGCTTGTTTTTGTGCGAGTCTGTAGCTTGACTCTCCACATATCATCGTGATATTAGGGACGAAACATGTGGAAGATCAAATCTCTATCGGATTTTCATTCAAGATGTTTAGATAAACATTGAAGCACATGAAAGTTCCACTCCGATGAGATACCGTCGGCTCTAGAGACTAGAAACTAAAAGCGAAGATGCCAGGGTCAAAAATGGTATCATCACTCCCGGAGGAGAGAAGAAAAAGAGAATTCACAAGATAGGTAAGAAATGGAAGAAAGATTTTGATAACAAATTTGAGGGAAAGATAATAGCGATCTTCAAAGGTAAACCTCACATATGTCGGAGAAATAATTTCCTTATGAATCCCAGGGTCGAAAACTTTGACAATATTCTTCAAATCATCTTTATCAGGTTCATCTTCTAAGCTTTTTGGGTCACGATCTAAAAACACCTCGGGAGGGAGATTAGGAATAGTGTCCTTAATAAGCAAACTCTCAAGATAGATTATGTCTCCCTCCGAGTCATAATAATCGTCCTCAAAATCCATAGAAACATCAGATTTTATTACTTTAAGTTCCTCAAAATTAAGTTCTTTCGGAGGGAGAGGAGATGATGGATCATCATTTAATAACTTCTCGAGTAGAAGAATGTCTCCCTCCAGGTAAAAGTTGGCATCATCAATTCCCGGTGGAATTGAATCACTTGTAGGACAAGCCTCGATTTCTTCCAAAACGAAATCACCTCCCGGGTCAAAACACTCATCCTCATTAAGCTTGGAAAGAGGTGTGACTAGCAAATCCGGATCATCAAGCTTAGAAACATAGGAGTCCTCGCTCTCGATGTCCTCTAACACCTCATTAAAAAGAGGATTGACGTCACTAGAGATGTATTCATCATCAAATTCAAAAAGAGGGTTCGAATAAATTTTAAAATTTTCCTTCGGAACATCCTCCTCGGGAAGTGACTCGTCATCACTAGAGGTAAAATCATCATTATCATTGAAGAGAGGATTAGAGAAAGTCACAGAATTATCACAAAAAGGCAAATCACCCTCACTGTCATTATCGGATGTATCCTCGGACTCACTTGGGATTGGGACAAGCTCCTTAACACTAGACTTTATGAATTCGTCCGATTCCTTTTCAGGAATAGTGCTAAGATTCTCATCCCCCATGATGAGAGAGTCTTCGGGCTCCATAATCGGTAAGACGGGTGTGATTGCATTACACCCAGGAATTTGAGAAGTAATTTCATTCAAAGGAATAGTACTCTCCTCGTCATCATCGTCATCATCGTCATCATAGCAAAAAGAATTGAAGCGTCGCGAAGGCTCGGGAGTATGAGTACTAAGATTAGCCGCCTGCTCTTGTTGACTTAACTTTTCACAAACGGCTTGTAAAGCTTTATGAAGTTTCTCCTGAAGTAGCAATTCTCGGACACTCATTTCTTTAGGAGGTTGATGATCGATGGATGTCTGTGTAGGTTGGTCAAAACTGGAAGAGTTAGAATTATAGCAAAGATTAAGCTCATAGAAGTTCTGATTCCTTGGTTGACACTGAAAATTCGCATGAGGACCCCCACATTGTTGTGGAAAACTCGGTAAATTTTGTGGATAATAATTATCACCAAAGTTTTGATTGTAGCACGGTTCCTGCTCATAGACAAGCGGTGACCGTGGCGGACAATCAAAACCATAGTGAGAATCGTTCCCACATAACTCACACGAGTATGTCTCGTACTGGGGCTGTGGAGGGTGAGTGAAAACGTTTGGAGGATCATTGAAAGAGTTCGGATTTGGATCATAAACTAATGAATTTCCAGCTCTTGAAACGAAAAACGAACAAAATCCATTTCTAAGATTATTTCCACACCACTCGCAAGTACACCGTCGGCAAAGTAAACCATCTAACGGACCTCCACACCCAAAGCAACCACGTTGGTTGAACGAAGACATATTGATAAAGAATTAAACGATAAAGAGGGATAAGAAAAAGAATTGAACGGATAAGAGGGTAAAGGAGAATATTTTTAGATTTTGAAAATACCACATAAAAATAAATAATAAAATAACAATATGTAAAAAGAAAAATAAGAAAGACAAATATTTTTGAAATTAAAAGTCAAAGGTGCACGGTAGCTCTCTAGAAAACGCACAAAGAAGCGGATGAGCGGGTTAGCGCGAAGCATTTTAAAAACCTTCTCCTTTCGGGTCGAAGTTCGTCAGATCAACCCTCCTTATACCTCTTTTATAGTTTGTTAATCTAAAGGTGAGCCGATTTAACAATTGACAACACGATTTTTTTTGGTTTTTTAATTTTTTTGGTATTTTAAATACTTTAGGAAAAGTATTTTTGGTGTTTTTAATAAATCCACAAAAATAAATTGAGAAAATAAAATATTTTTGTATTTTTCTTTTTTAGTTTTATATAAAAGAAAATAAAAAAATAAAAAAGAAATGTAAAATATATATTCACAAAAAACGATAACTTCACGGGGAAGGGTCTTCAATGCACTAATCTTCAAACCTTAATGCGATAATCGTAACACACTTCCCCGGCAGGGGCGCCAAAAATTTGATTCGTCTATAATAGTATAATATATATATATATTAAAAGCAACTTAAGCAATTCACTCTTGTGAAAGAAAGCGAACTAATCACTAACAAAATTTATATTTCGGGAAGAATCGATTAGAAAATTACCCTTTATGAAAGGATAAAAATCAAATCGGTCCAATTCATTTTCCCAACGAATGTTAACATGAAAATCTTGTTTTCGGTCTGATCTCGTACTTGAATAATCAAAATTTTGGTTTTGTATCTAAATCTAATAACCAAAGGAAAGCCCATATAACATCTTTAACTAAAATAATACAACTTAAACTTCTAACGCATTTAAAGCAATTAAATACTAATTAACTAAATTTTACACTAACTAATTAACTAAAAATGACAAAATAAAACTCTAAAAACTCAAAATGCAAATTTCTAAACTAAAATGCAATAAACTATTTTTTAAAGCACATAAATTATTTTTTGGATTTTTAAAACTATTTAAAAACTAATTTATTATTGTTTAAAACTAAATAATACGAAAAATATACATAAATAAATACTAGACTTAATCCAAATTTTGAGAAAAGTTAATAAAAAATTCTAACACTATTTTAGATGGTTTACAACCAAGAAAAACTACTCAAAACTATACCACAATAAGCAGAGAAAAAGCAAAATAAGTTGATTAACCTAAAACTAAAATGAGTTATAAATAATATAATTTCAAGAGTTTAATTAAAAAGCTCAAGGCAAACTGAAAGAACGGTGTTTGTGTGATGGAGTCACAGTTCGATCCTGGCCTACCTTTTCTGTAGAAAACATTTTTTTTTATTTTCTTTTTTGAAAAGGCTAAAGTATATGCTAAACTAAGAAACTTTAATCAAGGACTGTTTGCCAGATCTTAACTAATAAGCTGAAAAGAAGCACAAATAAAAAGCATTTTTGGCTTTAAGATTTTGAACATAATAACTAAAATTGTGTGCTCATTAAGACTACACAAGCACTTAAAATCAAATAGTCTAAAAATAGAGATCATTACCTAACCTAAATAAGCACTAAATATTAAAGATAAGCAAATAAAATAAGCTGAAAGACAACAAAAAGCAATAAGACAGCAGACTCTAAAGACACTTTTAAAGGACATATGACCAATTTTAAAGCTAGATTTTAAGACTAATAAGCTGAAAGATTAAGCTAAAATATGAAATAGATTTAAAGCCTAGAACTCAATAACTCAATAAGCTAATTAAACTAACTACCTAAGAAATAATCTAGAAAAAAAGTTAAAATGAAATGCCAGTTTGAATTTGAACTACTATTTTTTTTGAAAATAATTGACAACTTAGAACTCAAATTTAAGACTCTAAGACTTTTTATCCAAACTTAAAAACTCAAAATAGCTTAAGCTTATAATATAATAAGCTAAATGCAACAAAAGCTAACCTAAATTAAACTATGATTTGACTTCTAATACTGCAAAAAAGTGGCTATTTTTAAGCACACATCATGAAACTACATTACTTGACTGTTTTCACAAAAAGACTTTCCAAAACCATATGACTCAAGACAGATGGAAATTTATGCATTAGAAATCACATTTTGAACACAAAAAACATACCTCAAATACTTTTTTAAGAAAATTGACTATTAAGCTGTTTTAGCACAACTTAGAACTGGCAAACTTTGAAATGAGATTAAACAACTACTAATATTAACTAGTTCCAAGCTTATAAAACTAGTTTTAGACTAAATTTAGTCTTATGAAAACTTGACTTTAGTGCCAAAAACATTTAAAGCCTATTTTTACCATTTAAATGCTTATCCCAAACCACCCCTTTTAAAACTTATAACCATTTATAAATCAGAAAAATACAAAAAAAGCAGATTTGTAAAGCAGATTATTACTAACTTCAATAAAGACAAATAATACAAAAATCTAGGAAAATAGCTCCAAAATATAAGCTTACAATAATAACCTACATTAACTACTAAAATGGACAGTTTGATATAAAACTAAATTTAAACTAAGTCTAAACTACACACTAGCATAATAAGCTACTATTCAACATAAAAAGCATAGTTAAGCAAAGAATAAGCATAAATAAGCAGTTTAATAAGCTAAGACACAAATTAAGCTAAAATAAGTAAAAGTGAAAGTACCTATGTCCTTTGCTTAAAACAAGGACTAAAATGCTCTATAGAGCTTATCTACAAGCTCCATCTTGTTGAAAACAAGCTGGTAGAGTCCATAAGCCCATCCAAATCTGGCTTCTCATCCTCATTAGGCTTAAATTAACTTGGCAAGTGTTTTGAATGAATAACTTATTCAGTTAAGCTTTAAACAAGCTTAACTGAACAAAAACTAGCTTATTAGGTTATTCAGAGCTTATTAAGCTTATTTAGGTAAACTTAAACATATTGTAAATGAAATTACATAAAATTAAAGTATGAATTTGAAGCACAATTTAAATGAAACTAAAAATTTATTAAATGAAAAGAGGTTATAATGATTTTGAAAGGAAAATTACATTAATAAACTGACAAATAAGCTAAAGCTATACTAATAAGCTAATAAAAACTACACTAAGCTAGATAATCTTCTCTGTGTGAAATCGAGCTGTATTTATAGTGAGGTTGGGAAGCTTTTAGGCTGGAAGAGCGTCCTAAATCATCAATCGTATCCCTTCATTTGTAACAAACTCTGAGTTGTCTTTTCTTAACCCTTAGATCAGCCTCCACGTTTAATTGACCAATAGGGAGTCTTGGGATCGCCAACGTGTCAGGTTATGATGTGTTAGCTTGCCACATTGACCTTCTAGACGTGATTTAGGCGTGTGGGTGGATGATTTAACCTTATGTTTCCCATTGCAGGTGAAAATGAAGGGGAAAGTCTATAGTAACTAATGGCGGGTTTATTGTTTGACTTGGGTCAGAGTATGGGTTTGGGCTTTTCTTTGGGCTTGGACAGGAATAGTATGGATTGGACTTGGATTTGCATTTATAGTTTAGGCTTATAAAAAGGATAGTGTAATTCAAATGTTAATGGGCTGACCCGGCCCATTAAACGGGTACGGGTTGGCCCATTAAAGATGAAAAACGCTTTCGGCTTCATTTTCTCACGCTCTTCTAATTTCGTGCTCGGGTTTGTCCTTTTTGGCTTCGTTTTTGTCCTTTTATGAATATCAGTTACCTGCATAATACAATTGACAAAACACACATATATAATGTATTGTCCATGTATTTTTGGTCATTTAAGCTCGTTTTAATAAAGAAAATTGATATGTGATTAAACACATATCAGTTATTTCATCACAATATTGGGTCTTTTTATTGACACGAATTAACAAACCAAACAACAATTAACCGATAACACAATTCATAAAATACATCCAATTATATAACCCATCAACCAATTTCACTTTGATTTTTGTTTTCAATTGGATTACCTTTTTTTATAAACACAATAAAATAAAAATCACTCAGTGCACAATGGTCTTTAACTCTTTATCTATATTTAAAAATAATATAGACTAAGTCAACAAGACTCGTTGACATGAATCAACGAGCAATCAAGAAGACTCATTAATCGCAAGCAGCCTCAACGAAGTTCAAGTCAAAGACATCATCAATGAAGTAGATGATTACTAGAAGACATACTCTCTAATTGATACGGATGTCAGTTACTATTAGGGGTGTCAAAAACCCAACTCGACCCGAACCCAATTAAGCCTATTCGGGTCGGGTAACTCGGGTCAAAAAATTTATTCGGGTTATTCGGGTAAATGCGAGCAACTCGAATACTAAATAGGGTCGGGTATCTGGTTAAAATTTTTGGCTAACTCGGGTTCATGTCTAATGAGGTGTCATTTTATACACTTTTCAGGGTCATTTAACCCTCGAAATAATGCAAATATCCCCAAAAATTATACTTAATCGTTTTTTTATATTTTAGCATTTGGGGAGCATTTGGAGGAAAAGCATGTGACTTGAGCTCAGTTTGGGAAGAAACGGGACAGGAAGACAACTTTACAAGATTTTGATTAAGCTTTGGATACAGTGCGTGAAGACGACATCGCAATTCCCTCTGACGCTGTCAAAGCTTGAAGGCGACAACGTCACAATCTTTTGTGACGACGTCACAGTAGCCGACTTATAGAAGCCCATAGAAGATTCGGCGGGTTGACGACGTCAAGATTTATAAGCGACGACGTCACGACTTCAACTCTATATATACAAACCTATTTTTTATATATTGAGGAGGAAAAATGTAGAGTATTTTTGTAGCAGCTATTATGGTCGAGGGTTTCTAAACCCTTTTGTACTCACTCATACTCCATGTTTAATTGAAGAGAAGTTCCTTTACCCTTTTAATCATTCAATATGTCTATGTGTTGTTTGATTAATTGTTCTTCGCTTTCAATTAACATGCTTGGCTAAATTTAATTGTGTTTACTTATGATTGCATGAAACCAAATTGTTAGATCTTTTGGTATTGCTTCTTGTTAATGGTGTGCGCGTTAGGCTTTAGAAAACTAGCTATTTGATTGCATAACAAAGACGTCTAGGGAAACGCAGCTAGGTTAGATGATACCTGTGATTAGATCTTGATATCTAGATCACCTTTGGGTGGATTCCGAGTTAAGTGTTAGAATTAATAAATACTTACACATTACATTACGAGGGTGACGGGCAATAAAATCTGAGAAGACAATTAGGGAGTAGTGCATGATTAGGTAAACACGTTTGTTTAACCATACGAGTTTTTCCTCAACGTTGTACTTTTATTGCATAATTAGGAGTATGTAGTTTAGTAGTTTAATCAAACCCCCTCTTAAAACCCGAGATTTACTTGCTGATGACATCAAATAACGTCACTTTTATAGCATCATTTATCCCATGTAAATAACCTAATTTGTATAATTATTGCAAAGAATTGTTACTTAATCGTTTATATTTAAGAATTGCAGTAAGTATGGAGTACTTGGAGAAAGTTAACTAAAAGGCAAACATTCTAGAGCTTAAACGAAGATATTTGAAGATTACTGTTCTGACATCCAATACGCCGTATCCATCAAGGAAGATACGGCGTATCTGTGCCAGCACTTCACCAAAGACCATGAAGGAAACAAGATCCAATACGCTGTATTCAAGCCATATGGAAATAAAATATTCTAGAAGATATCAAATGTGGTTCCTACTTCAAGAAATCCACAATATGCCGTATCGAAGATTTTCGATACGCCGTATCGACCTTTTTCCAGACCTTATAAATAGAAAACTCCAAAACGAGTTTTAAGTGTGCTAAATCATATTTTTGATACCTAAACCACAAAAGTCAATTTTTAGAGGAGAAGAAGAGCAGAAGAGGTCTTGCAACGTGATTAATTCAATAGGAAACAACTTGTAATCTCCTATACTCTTGTAATCGTTCAGTTTTTGGTATCATTCGTTAACTCGGTTAGTTTACCTTGGCTAAATTATTACTCTTGTATTGATTATGACATTTGAAGGCTAATACCTTTGGGTATTAGCCATTATTATGAAGATATGAATGTTTGGTTTGTTTATCTCGATTGCTTAATTTATCGTTGATTGCTTGTTTATGTTTATCAATTTATACTTGTTTACGTGCTTTTGTATGCGACCTATCATTTAACTGGATCTAGTGATACGGACCAAGTAATCTAGATGCCGAGATAGCTCTCCATATAGTGATTTATACATCTAGACCAATAGGATCACAAATAACGACCTATCTTTGCCCTTAGATTGTGAGCTTAGTTGGACCAACAGGTGACCTTGGGATCAACAAGTACGTTCTCGATTAATTGGTAAAGACTTGGTTAGTGGACTACTAGTGTATGAATTGCCATTAAGCAGTAAGTGGGTAAAGTCTCTATGAGCTAGGGTTTAACAAGATCACCATTGCTTTAATCCCTAAGATAGATTATAATCAGCAAATAAGGATGCTTTATGCGGATGCGTTTAATTGTGACAGAATTCTACGTATCTAGGTTTAAGGAAGAAGTACCGCCTTAATCTTAAGAATGATATGCCGCCTTGAGATAAGTAATCATTGCACTAAATAAACAAACCAACGTTCTGATTGGATTAATAAAGGTTAATACAGTTTTCTTATATTTGGCTAGACCGCTCTTTTATCTTCTGTTAATTTGCTTGCTTGTGTTTCAGTGTCTTAAGTAGATTTTAGTCACCACAAAACCCGTGCCAGTCTCTCAGGCTGAAAACCCCCCTTATCCATTAGATTTAGGATTAACATAGGTTTAACTTAGAATAGAATTAACTTAGTTTAGATAACAAAAATATTAATAAATTGAAAGATTGTTTCTCGCTCTTAGTGATCGACACCCTACTTATTACGAAACTACCACCGACCGGGTACACTGCCCGTTAAAGTATTGTTTTTGGTTAAGTCGGCAAAATATAAATTTTAAACTTGAAATCATAAAATTAACACCACACAATGACACATCACTTGCTTTCTAAAAAAATATAAAGACACAAAAATAATCTTCCTTCAGCCCTTAGACCCTAGTGAACATACGATTCGAGCCTACCTCACTATTCCCCTAGAGAGCGATAATAACCCCTCGAGTCTTGCCTATACGACACTACAGCAATTAGGTATACTGCCTATGAGGGTTGTAAAACTTCTGCGTTATAACCCACCGCATCAGTGTCGACCCGATTGACTCGAATAAAGATTTTTTTATTTTTTAAAATATAAATCTAATAACTTTTCTATTTAAAAGAGTAAAAAAATGAAACTTTTTACATTTTACTCATATTCGGGTTGACCCGAACCGGAATTGTCCCGACCCGAGTTAACCCGACCCAAATTGATCGAAAGCCGAGTAACCTGAATTCAAATAGGGTCGGGTTCGAGTATGGAATTTTTATCCTTGACCCGAATTGACTTGAACTCGACCAACCCGACCCGATTAACACCCCTTAGCTGCTATGTAGATGTGTTGGGCCAACAATTTGACCCAACCGTCCCTGACATTATTTGAACATAAACCAACCCGAGTTACTTACCATAGAATCAGTGAGTATGTTGCTCACTGAAAAATCGATAAGTATGTTGCTCACTAAAGAATCAGGAGTAGTTTACGCCCTGATATGAAGTCAAAGAGGGTTGTACAAAGCTTAATCAAGAACAAGCTTCAAGGATGTCGAACACCAACTAAAGAAACACTTTACCTCACTCATGCGGTTTTAGTAAGTAAAGTACATAAGCTACAAACAACACCAGAGACACTAAGATCTTACAAAGTCTCCCTGACTCTGAATACTCTATCTCTCAAAGTGAACATGAAATATGGGCGGGAACTTTCTTGAAAGCAACTAAAAGAAAGTCAAACAAGTATGAGGAGTTGGTATAAAGGTGGGAACAATTGCCAGCACTATTCCTTAAAGTATGGTTGTTAGTAGTGTTGCATAAATCGGCCTAGGTGGTTGATTAATCGGCGCCTAGGCGCTAGGCAGAGATTAATCGTCCAGATTTTCACTAATCAACCTTATTAATCAGTTTGGTCAAAAATTGGTCAACATACCGATTAATCAGATAAAAATCGGCCAAATCCTACATATATCGGTCAAATCAGACAAAAATCAGTTAAATAGGCCAAATCGGGCATATAGTTTCACAATTTTATAATTTTTATAAATAAAAATCCAATCTGATTACTCCCCGCATAACCGATTAATCGTTAGGCGGTACCCAGCCTCCCGCCTAGCGCCTAACGATTTTTGCAACCTTGGTTGTTGCCTTTCCAAGAATGGAAGCATTCAATATAAGATGTACTTCTTCACAGGATGCATGACACGTCTCAACAACCGTTACATGTTACCCTCGTATCTCCACCTATATAAGAAAATGTTTGTACTATAGATTGTTAAAGATTCTAAACATAAAAAATAATACAAAGTGTTATAGTGATAGAGTCCTCTCCTTGGATCATAAATTAAGCTATCAAGCTTTGATTCATTTCTAATAAGAACTATATACGTTGAAAAGTACGAATGGTGTTATTAGTTGTCAAATGGGTCTTATGTAAAACTTGTAATTATCTAATCAAACATATTTGTATTTTACTTGAATTTCTGGACCAACAAGATGGAACAAGTTGAATGTTAAAGGCCATCAAGGGTTGACAATACCCCGATGAGCCTTTTAGCTCTTTGACTCTCAAACAGAGCATAACTCAAAATCTCTTATAAATAAAATTTAGGCGGGACTTTTCAAGAATGCAAAAGGCAGTGATAAAACGCATTTTGGATAATAGCCAAAACAAGTACGAGTTGATGAAAAGTAAGTGAACAGTTGTTGTTGATAAAATATAATGCATAAAAACATTATTAATATTTTTTCACATCTTTACGTTTTGATAATCACAAAATATAAAAACGTTCAACGTAAAATTAAACGTAAACAAGTAATTAGTATTCAACAATACATCACTTAACGTAGTGAAAAAATAAATGCTTAATGCATTTTATGATCAAAGAAAGTTTTTTATTCAACCTCACACATTTAAAAATGTTGTAAACATTTTAAACATTACAAACATTTTCTATAATTAAAAGATATGTTTTATTCAAAATAAACATTTTGAAATTCAAATTTTCAAACGTAAAACGGCTAGAAAAGTTCTAGAAAATTCCCCCTACACAAAAGACAAACAGGGGAAGCCCTAGTCTTGGGCGGCCCCCTTAAATACACGGCCGACCCCCTTAAAATTAAGGGGACCGCCCACCTATTTAAGGACCTCCCCCTAGGTAACGCTCCCCAGTTGTCCATTACATATTGACTTTTTCTCCCCAATTTTTCTCACCTTTTGCACTCTTTCTTTCTGCTCAAACACCCACATTATCCTCTCTAAAATCCTTTGATCCATTTATCATAAAGCTTGTTCCAAGGGATCCAAGTTCTAAATTCCTCAAGTGCAAGAGAATAAAACTATTCATCATCAAGTAAGAAGTATTACACCTCAGTGGTATGTATTTTGTTACAACCATATCACATATTTGTAAATTAAATTGTAATATTTGATATTGTGTGTAGTAGCTCGTATCTTGGGATCTATTAAGTATAGTTTACTTATAAGTGATCTTTACCAACAGTTGGGTTAAATAGTTGTAATAAATATAGTGGTGAAGTTAAGTTGAGAAGAAGTCGTGAAGTTGTGAAGAAGTCATGAAGTTGTGAAGTCGTGAAGTTGTGAAGTCGTGATCAAGTCTTTAGATTTGTTTTCTAGCAAAGGATAAGAAACGACATTTATCTCTTGTGTCAAAATCGTGTAAGCAACGTTGTGTACGGATTTCTCGCCATAAGGAGTTTGTTGACATAGTGGAAAAAACTCCGAGTTTGATGCTCGAGAGTGGATGAAGTGGCGACGAGGTGGCTTGCGTTACGAACCACTATACAATCCTTCGTTGTGGTTTGATTGTTCTTACTCTTTATCTCTTGTGCTTGCATTACTTTATCCTCATATTATTGATTGTTTAGATAAGTATATGTTCTAATGAGCAAGATAGAATTCACATAAAGTCGAATCTAAAATTTATTAACACCTTAAACTAATTAAAAGCTTGTAAACTAAACAACCCCATCTATTTTTCCACAATTGGTATCAGAGCCACCTAAACAAGATTTTTAATATATATTATATTTTAAAACTTGAATCGATCTATGGAATCGAAAATATTTAGAAGGGAAATCTATCTAAAGACCACCACTATTTATAATGATTAATTTATTATTGGAAAAATAGATTCGAAACTATGTAAAGTCAAAAGATCTAGATCTTTGGCATGTTATTACCAATGGTGATTTTCCTCCTATCCAAAATAATCTCGAAACTAAAAAGGATGAAATTGTACCTTTTCATAAACAAAACGATGATCTTAAAAAGAAACTTGCTAAAAATAATAAAGCCAAAATGGTAATTTATAATGCTCTACCACGAAAAGAGAATATTGAAAGAATTTTATGTGTCAAACGCAAAAAAATTTGGGATACTTTTTAATCACGTCATCAAGGTACTAATCAAGTCAAAGCTAACCAAATAGATATTCTTGTTCAACCAATATGAACAATTCATGATCCGAAGAGAAAACAAAGATAATACTTTGCTAAATTAAACACAATTATTACCTAGACTAATAGGCACTGATGAAGTTTTTTTGAGCAAGAATGTGTTAGGTAATTTCTAGGCATTGGCATCCTAAATGGCGCGCAAAAGTCCACGCGATTAAAGAACAAAGAATCTAACAACTCAATCACTTGACGAACTCATTGGAAATTTGAAGGTTTATGAAGAAATAATTAAGAAAGATTCTGAAACTAGTCAAAAGCAAAAGAGAACAAAGTAGATCTATTGTCTTGAAAGCTAGAAAGGAATCTAGTGATGATGATAGCTCAACCTCCGATAATGAAGATAAAGAATACGCCATGGCCGTAAGAGACTTCAAGAATACTTCCAAAAGACGAGGACAATCGTAAGACAGCCATATGAAGAGAGAAAATCAATCCAAAGAATAAAAGACGACAAAAATGCAAGGCGAAAAGAAAATGCTTTAAGTTGTGAACTAAATCATCTCGTCGGAGAATGTCCAAATCTAGCAAAATATCAAAAACCAAAAAGCTTTGTTGGAGGGATCCTGACTGATAGCGACGAAGATGAAGATGAAAAACAAATGATGAACAGTGTCTTAATGCTAAAGCTTTCAATAGGTACTTTCCGAAACCGAATACTTTATAAGTGATGACTAATCATCACTAACAGAACATGACTTAGATATGAATATAGTAACTATGCAAATTAAGACTAAGATGTCCTGGCTAACAAATAAACTTAAAACAAGCTAAGTAGAATTAGAAAATGAAGCACTAGAATTAAAGATAAATTATCTAGGTAGAAAAAGTAAGGAAGTAATATGAAGAAAGTAAAATTATGTCAAGACCTCAAGCTTGAAAATAAGAACTTTAGAAAAGGAAATATCTAGGGCTAAAATCAATTTAATGATAGTATCACTCACTAAGAAAATAATAAGTTCTCAAAAAAACTTTCCGGAGATAAATACGGGTTAGTTTTAACTTTTTACCAAAGGATCACCTAGCGAAACCAAACAAGAAAAGTTGTAAAAGCCAAAGAATTAAGTCGAAAGAAAACATTGATAGAATCAAACCAACACATTATACTTATAAATAAAGACTACAAAAATTCCTATTGCAAGGAAGATGTGGTAAAACGATTTTAACAAAAACCTCCATAAAAACCCGATCGATTACTAAACCACAATGAGTCAAAACACCTCCTCCGAGAAGAAAGGAAAACTCTCATCCTCGTTCCAAAACACCTCAACCTAGGAGAGACCAAGGTAGACCAAATTACTCTAACACTAATCACACAATGTGGAAATCATCACATCAACCAAGCTTACTCATTGGAAATGCCTCCATATGTGTTCGAATCAAATGCAAAACATATGCGGAAACAATAATTTCAGATACATGAAACGTTGGGGACCAAATGGCTAAGCCATCACAACCTTTGAAGTAATGTGCTCTCTACAAACATTCTTTGTCTCCGAATTAAGGATATCAGTAAGTTTCCCATGAACCCTTATCATTTACATCATGAGAAGACATTAATGAAGAAATTCTAAAGAAAAAAACTAAGGTACTCTCACTTTCATATTCATAAATATAGATTATAAGTAAAATGTCTATGTTACTATGATGTGTAGTTTAATAGTTCTTTAGAAGATATGTAATCTCTAAGAGATATCTATGTTGTTTTACTCGCTTTGAAGAGATTAGTTCTCTATGAACTACTCTTTCGCGTTGATTATAGTCGTACATCTACAAAATAGAAATCTTCTATGACCACATAGCAAACTCACGTGGATGAAGAAGAGCAAGCTAGTGGTTAACAATTAATATAAAAGTAGATTCAGCTGCGCGCGAAGAGACATGACACACTATGATGGAAAACAAACTCCCTTCGACCTCGATGATCATCTCGGATCCATCATCTACGTCTATCGGAATTAACTTGTTGATATTTTCAACCACGTCTTACTATTTCATTATCTTCGCTATCCATTCTCGTCTCATCTCAAAACGAATCAATTAATTTCTTTTTCTTCGAAGAAATTAATTCCTCCTCCTTGCAAGAAATCTCATCTCTAAATCACCTCTCAAATTGACGTCTTGATTATCTCGTCCGAAATAATCCAAGAATTTTTTTTAACGAAAGGTTAATTAAAATTGTCAATATATCACATTATCATTGAAACACAATGTTAGTATTATTTTGCCCATTAAAACAACTATATATATAATATATATATATATATATATATATATATATATAATATACTATACTATTAATAGGGATCAAAATAAATCGTGGCAAAAATACAGGGGGTCTTTCAGGTGGCGGCCCCCTTGAAATTTAAGGGACCGCTGTGTAAAAAGGGCGAGCCCCCTTAATTAATTAGGGGACAACCTATCTGAGAAAACAAACAGCCCCCTGTTCAGTCGAATTTCTATTCAAACATCATCATTCAGCTCTTCTTCTCTTCTCCCACTCCACCGTGACGTAAACCCAACACCATAAACCATACAAGAATCAAAACTTCAAATCAACAATTAACCAAAATCACAAGGGTAATCACTAACAAATCAATCAACAACATCTATTGTAAGTTTTTTTCATCATTCTTTCATTTGATTTTATTTAATTTTGCTCACAATCAAAATTAGGAGTTCATTGTAATGTTCAAATACTTTTATTTTAGTCCTAGTATTCCATAACTAATAATGAATTCCCATAGTCATAAGAACACTAAACCTTGATAGATTGGAATCAAAATACTAGTAGATCAAAATTTTCGAAACATGTATACAAATGCACAAATAGCCAATTTTTTGCGACATAGCATTCTAAAACTTACACAGTGTTGAAAAATGCCTAAACATGAATAAAAATAATCAAGTATTGATTATTCAAACATACTATATACATCTTTTAAATCATGAGTACTTTTTATAAAGATAAAAGGGAGAGTTTGTTTCGTCTTAGGAACAATTGTTTGAGTCAAAATGACCATCCACTATAGTTTGTCCACGTGTATAAAACACTTAACAAACTGTATAAGTCAAAACGATATTGAAATTCATATATAACTATATATATATATATATATATATATATATATATATATATATATATATATATATATATATATATATATATATATATTTGTAACATTTTATATTGTTGATTACTTGTTTAGGTGACAAAATGCCGAAAGCTACTACAACTGATATATCCCTCACTAAATCCTACATACCAAAAGTATCCAAAATTCCCGGCATCTCCCCTACCATTTCCCAATTATACAAACCTATTGAAAACCGCAACATTCACGAAGGTCGTGTTGTTGATCAAGCTTACTACAAATCCAACAACATCGAGCGTCTCTTTACTTTTAAAGTCGAAGTAATCCTTGTCCCACATTTGTCACTTTTCAAAACTTTATTTTCCTTATTATATTTTTTTGTAACATTTTATATTGTTGATTACTTGTTTAGGTGACAAAATGCCAAAAGCTACTACAACCGATATATCCCCTACCATTGCCCAATTCTACAAACCTATTGAAAGCAGCAACATTCACGAAGGTTGTGTTGTTGATCAAGCTTACTGCAAATCCAACAACATCGAGCGTCTCTTTACTAATATTCGTTTCAATTGTCTCTTTCAAATCAATGAACCAATTGTTTAAAGATTTATTCTAGACTTCTATAGCCAAGTCACGGTACAAACTGATGAATATAGTTATCTTGTTATCTTCTTTATGATTCAACACGAATTCATAACTCTTACTCTCACTCAATTTGGTCAAATTCTCAAAATTCCATACAATGGTCAAGCCGTTTTTACAAACGAATGGGACCTTGCATCTCTTGAGTATTCTCGAGAAACCGGGGGACCATATTGCACCGATCTTCTGACTCCTGACGACATTCGTCGACTTCTTGAATTGGAACGTGTCATGGTGGACCGTACCATTAAAAGTCAAACAGTCTCTCTCAATCCAAATCAAATTCTCACCAAAGAATTAAGCCTAAAAGTCAAACGTTCTCTTCTCCAATCCAAATCAAATTCTACACCAAAGAATTAAGCCCGACATTAAGCAATGGGAAGAGCTCATAGAGAAAATGTTTCGTACTAGGAGGACAGTCTGTATTATCATCCCGCTTGTCTTGCTCACGTGTAGCATTTGTTGTGCCAGAAGAACAATACAATCTTGCTTAATTTTTTTCGACAAAAGAATCCAATGCGCTAGATATACTCTAACCGCTAACTTCCGTATGACATTTCTTACTCGCTTTAACGACAGTCATGGAAACATATCCTTATCTTGACAATGGCATATTATGACCATTGTTGATCGAGTCTGCGTCCTCTTGCCTAAAACAAACTCACGACCTCGAAGTGAATCGCGTGCAAGGCACGTCATTCCGTAACTTCTTCATCTTCTCATCACATGGCACGTCATCTCATCACACGATATGAATGATGTATGATGCATGATGATATTGGTCCAAACTTCCACGTGCAAGTACTCCAACTCCTACCACCCCACCTTAACACTTTTGATCCCTCTCAACACCAAACCTACAAATGCCTTTAGCTGCCAACAAACCGATGAAACTGTCTTTAACAATATCCCGTTTGCTCAGACCAAACCAACAAATAAATAAGAGATGCGCGGATGTTTTAAACAATTGGAAAGGACCTAAAAGAGTGTTAGCAAGAAAAGAAAATGAAGACATAGATTGAAGTGAGCTAGATGGTTGGGGGGGGGGGGGGGGGCTAAGTGTAGTTTAAGAAATTATTTAACTTCATATGTGTAATGTTATTAACAACATGTGTGGTGATCATCCCATGTATTCCGAAAAAATAAAAAAAGAGACTATGTGTTGTTTATTTTTAATGTACTTGTTCGCTATGATACTTAAACATTTGGTTGTATTATTAAATAAACTAGTTGTTCCACTATTGGTTTCATAATTAATTTGTTTTATTACATGTTTAATGATATAAAAATCTCATAAAACTCAATAGGTTGTTTCGAATAAACCCACCAAAAACAGAAATACTCTTACAAAAATCTGAGAAAAATAGTTTTCTGTGAAAAATAACCAAAACAGAGGCGGCCCCCTTAATTTTCAACACTGGCGGCCCCCGTAATTTTAAGGGACCCCCTAGTATTTCACGTAAAACATATTTTTTTCCTGCTTTGACCCACTTTTACCTGGTCTCAGCTATCTTTCCCCAAAAAGCTCGAAACAAATTTGGAATAATTTAAACTGTTCAAACTCATTCCATTTTCAAACCATTTCCTTCCCTAAATTCCCCTCTAAATATCATCTCCAACACCCATCTTTCTTCATCATTCATCACCCATTATCACATCATGACATCCACTAGAGCCTTCATTTCCCAAAGCCCTCCAAGAAACCAAAAAATCAACATCATTCCACCATAAACAATTATATATAGATTTAACCCTATTATGACACGAAAAACTCTATCACCCACACTTTCAACAATCACACCTAGTGCTCCTCATGCACCCTCCAAAATACCATCAACAAAGATACTTCCTCAACCTCAATTATGTGACTACATACTCAAATCACCAACCTCATCAACATCACTTTCACCCAATGGTTACTTGAACTCACCAACATCTCCTCCTCCAAGAGTTTCTCCACCACCTCCAACTCAAGAAAATGCATCAATGGACATCACTCTTACCCTTTCACCAATCACCCCACTTGATGTCCAATTTGATACTCCATCATCTTCACCACCTATCTTTGGTCATCCCATTCCTTGGAACATTCTTGGGGCATATGGAGATTCATGCTTGTGTTGCATTCACAATCATACTCTTATATTTGGGTTAAGAGATGAACTCCAATATATGCTTTCATATATTGAACATATGCTCTCACAACCACCAACAACCATCATCCCACCACCTCCATCATCTTCACCAAACTAAACATACTCTATGTTTAGTTTCTCAAAATAATTGTCCATCCACCATTTTGCAAGCAAGTCCTACGGATCATTACTAGTTATAGGACTCTTTGTAGTTTAAATTTTTTATGAATGTTAGCATGTTAGTTTCCTTATGTATGCTTGAGTGTGATTCACACACTATTTTACTTCAATGGATGATTATTGTTGGTTGCATTACTAGTATGCCATATTTTTCCTTCTTGCTACATGTTAGAAATATTTGTATTGTTCTAACTCGTTTTTGTAGCCAAGAAGCCATAGCTCGATTCTTTGGTGCCCTCGAACGAGGGGGAGCACACATCAATGGGGAACATTTATTCCGTCGATTTAACTAGCAATTCTCGACGATGTCTTTTTTGATTTTACAAAAAGGGGGAAAATGACATGAAACTCACTAAATACTTGTTTAAAAATAATTTTACATTTAATAAGTTTAAATTTTGTAATCATCAAAAAGGGGAAATTGTTGATAAAATATAATGCCTAAAAAACATTACTAATATTTTTTCACATCTTTACGTTTTGATAATCACAAAATGTAAAAACGTTTAACGTAAAATTAAACGTAAACAAGTAATCAGTAGTAAATTCTCATTTCAACAAATACATCACTTAAAGATATGAATAAATAAATGCTTAATGCATTTTATGATCAAATGAAATTTTTATTCAACCTCACACTTTTATAAAATATTGTAAACATTTTTAAAACATTACAAAGCATTTTCTACAATTAAAAGAAATGTTTTATTCAAAATAAACATTTTGAAATTCAAATTTTCGGACCTAAAACGGCTAAAAAAGTTCCAGAAAATCACAAAAGACAAACTAGGGTCAGCCCTAGTTTGCCCCCTTAAAATTAAGGGGACCCCCACTCCTATTTAAGGGGGGAGCCGCCTCCCCTAGGTAGAACACTCTCCTAGGTTGTCCTATAAATACTGGACTTTTTCCCATAATTTTCTCACCTTTTGCACTTATTCTTCTGTTCTAACACAGGCCCACTACATGTCTCAGAAATCCTTTGTCATTTAATCTTAACAGCTTTGTTTCAAAGTGATCCAAGTAATTCCGTCAGTGCCAAGAGAAGAATACTTCAATCCGTGGTGTGTGAAGAGAGCAGAATTAACACTTTGTTGGTGTTGTTGCAATTTATTGCATCCATAATCTAACTTGTAAGCTTTTGTATATAGCTTGTATTTATGTGTAGTAGCTAGATCTTGGCGATCTTAGTAAGTAAATATAGCAGGTGGTGGATCTTACCACGTAATGTTAGTAACGTTGTGGCATAATTAGGAAGTGTGAAGTACACGACTTGAGTGTGAGGAAGTCTTGAAGTTGAGACTACGTTGTGAGAAGTTGTGATGTGATAGATTAGTTTTAGCTAAGATTAGAACTCGACATTTAGCTTTGTGTCATAATTGGTGTCGTAAGCAAGTTTTGTGTACGGTTTTCTCTGCCATAAGGGAGCTTGTTGACATAGTGAAGAAAACTCTCGAGTTAGGTGCTCGGGGAGTGAAGTAGGGCGAAGAGGTGCTTCGTTACCGAACCACTATAAATCTTCGCGTTGTGGTTTGATTGTTCTTACTCTTATCTCTTGTCTTACATTATCTCCTCACACTATCATATCAATTGTTTAGATAAATATATTGTTCATATTGTGCAAGTGTTGAGTTCACATAAATTCAAATCTAGAATTTTTTTTCAAACACTTCAAAACCTTTAATAAAAATGCGGTAAACTATTCAACCCCCTTCTAGTTTTCATATTTTCATCTCTCTTTCTTTCTTTTTGAGGCTCTCGGCCACACACACCCAACTAGGGTTTTCTTTTCCCTTGATTTTCTCCAAGATCTAAGTATTCCAAGCTTCTTTCCAAGATGTTCTAAGGTGTTTCTAAGAAGGGTTTCATTTATTCAAGGATTTATTTAAGATTTCAAAGGTTAGGGTTTGATTTATTAAGTGGGTTTTGCAAGATTTGTTGTGGGTTTTAAAGATCTAAGGTTTCTCAATTAGATCTTATGTCTTCTTCTTGATTCATCATCTTTGTAAGCCAAATCTTTGATCTCTTACTTTCTTTTCTATATTATCTATGTTCTTATTTATAAATCTTTCTATTTTTTTCATAGAAGCTAAGTGAGTTTATAAAAATAATGAAGTTTTTAATGATCTTGAAAATATATATTGTTGTCTTGGTGAGGTTGAGTGTTCATGTGAGTTGCAACAAAGATTATGATGAGGTTAGGATAGATTAAGAGTGGTTTTTTTGGTTGGTTTTGGCGAAAAAGAATTTAGGTTAGACTAGACACTATGGCGGTGTTATGGTTGAGTCTATGGTCAAGTCTGGTACATTTTTGAAAATATATGTTGCTGATCGGAAACTATTTTGGGGTTAAGAGGTGTTTAAAAATGTTTTAAGATGCTAAAATTCTAAGAATATATTGGGTTATGTTTCCCCGGTCGTTTCGGTATAAGGATCGTCGAAAACGGATTTAAAACAACCAAGTTATGGCCATTTCAAGAATCACGAAACCATGTCAGGAGATTATAAAGTGGTTACTGATTGGAATATTAGAATGAGTTTTCGGACACTTTCGAGCTTGTTTGAGCTTTAAAAACTTGGGCGAAACATATAGTAACACTTATATATTAACTAAGGACATTAGAAAGGTCATAAGCATGTTGTCGGGATAGCGGTTGGGATTTCTAAAAATGGAAAGTACTTAATAAACGTAACGTCACAATTAGCAAAGTAAAAATGGAAAATTTAACGTTTAAGATACTTTAGAACGTTTAGGCGTGAAATGGGCTTAACAATTATTATTATTAGACAACGTTGAAGTTTGGGATGTCGGGACTTCTAAAAACAAAAAACTTCTAAAAATAGTAAGTTTTAGCGAGATAGACGTGGAAGGTAGACATTTAGGTTTCGTTAATACGTTTATGGAAATATGGAGTTAGAAAATATAAGGGATGGTAGTAAGTCTGAAAATTCTAAATTTTCCCAAAATGGAAACTTTCCTAAAATAGTAACTTTTCGAAAACGGTAATTTTTTGTAAGAGCGGCGTATCGTAACGATGATTTTTATACTTTCTTAAAGTCATGTTTTTGTTAAATAAACTAATGTACAAACACACATGGATGTCTTTTTCTCTTATAAGCGTTTCGTACTATATTTCGTATATTTTCCTTTTTCTTAAGACGCGTCATCCCTTAGGTCGCGGCTGGGATTGTGTATCGTTCTTCGTTTACCTGATAATCATTTACACATCTTGTTACGGTGAGTTCATAGCCCCACGTTTTACTTGTTTTATATTTACCTTATAACTTTTGGGGTGAGAACATGCTCGTTTACAAACTTGTTTACTCTAATGATTTCAAACTTTTATAAATGTTCGTTTGCAAACTCGGTTACATGAACACTTTGTTTTACTTATGGATGCAATTACTTAAAGCCTTTCTTTTGGAAATACGTTGGTCACTTTTACTTTAGACACAAGTACTTTACGTGAGAATTTCCCTGTTTACGTGTTGCCTAAGTAGTATTGAAACTTGTATGCCCGAGTTATCATGAACCGTTAGTTACTTATGATCAGTTGGCTTGGTAAGTGAGTGCGAGTGTTGTAAATAGATCTATTGGGACTAATCAACCCCGTCCGGGTAAGTAGCTCTTACTGGATCAACAGACGTGTACCATGTCGAGTGATACGGTGTAGCGCCATGATGGCACCCGTCAGGGCAAGTTTATTAAGCATTATTCATGCTTCCATTACATTTAGCCTCGGTGTCATGAGCTTAGCGCAACGTAAATACCCTTTTATGTGAAGTTGTATTTGTTATAACTGTCACATACGTTTTATAACTTGTGGTCCACACTGCTTTTGTTAAACGTTTTAAATTGCTAAATACTTTACATAATACTATGAGTGTAAAAGTATTCACTAAACGTTTTTGTTTCTCGCAAATGCTTTACTTAAACCTATGAATTCACCAACTTTATGTTGACTGTTTTAAGCATGTTTTTCAAGTGCTTAGCTTTGGACTTCTCTGATGTACCATGTGGAGTCTACTTGCAATATGATATTATCTTTCAAGACTTTATTATCCTTCATACTCGCTGTCTTTTGAAAACTTAATTACGCTTCCGCAACGTTTTAATTTCATTTAAAATCTTGTAAGACTTATCCATTTTTAATAAATGCAACGAGTTATGATTTTCAAAAGTCCATTAGTGGTCATTTCCTTGATCTTGTGTGATGTATATTATGACGTCACGCCCCCGGACACGTATTCCGTTTAGGCCCCGTTTGGGGGTGTGATAGGGTTTAGTGAGTCTATTGCCCCAACTCACTGAACCTATCACCTTCTTCTTTGGCTCAAGCTTCATTCACTAAGAACCGCCTCACTAAATGTTAGGTCTTTCTTATAGACTCAGGCTGAGCATCTTGAAGGTAACTCACTGAGTCACTATTTTTTCAGTGACCTTGGAATGTTAAAGGATATTAACACTTAGGTTATTTTGTATTCAAATCCTAAGTGAAAGATCATTAGGCACTAAATGGGCCTAACAATCTCCCCCTATTTGGATATAAATATAGCCTAAGTGTCTTTCAGTGTGAGTGAGTAAATACAGCTTCTTCTCACACTGAGTCTAGAAAGCAAGTAAGGGATACTTGTATTAAAAGTACTTCATTAATTGGGGATTACATTGTCCTACCAATCTATTACAAAAGATAATAAAACATTACAATAAACAACAAAAGTACTTAGTCCAGCTTGTATCCAACTGACTCCAGCTTTACTCTCTTAGACTGCAACTTCTCTTGGTCCAGGTGTTTTGCAATCAACTCCTTTAGCTTCTGATAGAATGTTGCATTTTCAGGGGTTAAGATGTTTAAGGCAGTCACAAGGTAGGATATCAATGTCTCAACACCCACTTTATTGATGTCACTCCATCTTTGGAAGCACTCATCTCCAAAGACATCAATAAAGTATATCTCATACTCAGGCTCTTCTATGATCATGTTGTTGACAAATGGTACACCTTTAGGAAGACTCATGTTGCACTCCAAGGAAAGAATGCGTATTTTAGGTTCTAGTTCTATTCTTGTTCTCTTTCTTCCTGAGAGCTGGTGTTAGGTTCATAAAAAAGACTCGGTCACCCCGTGTATTGTTTAGAATAGCATAGCTCGAAGATGTAATGTAAGCGTATGACTTATGGTTTTGGGCCGGGTCTTTACCCACATGTAAGCCCACTCCATAGCCCATTTTCTAGGGCATGTAACTCACTATATAAGCCTCTTTCCAGCCATGGAAAGAGGTTGGTTGTTCATTTTATCAATTACACATATAAGGTTTTTCTCTTACTAGAAATCCTCTCCTTTCTCTCTCTATAATCGGCCAACCCCTATTCTTTCCCTTGTGTTATGATATCCAATATCCTATAATTGGTATCAGAGCCCATGGGATGATTAGCTAGATAATGTGTGCATTTTCTTGGTTAGTTTAGATCAAAAGTTTGGTTTTTGAAGGTTTATAGTCTTGTTCTTTATTTTCTTTGATCTTGACGTTTGCGATGTTAAAGTTTATGTTTTTATAGTTGATATAGACTTCTAGTAATGAGTTGTGCAAAAGAAACCAAGCAAAAACGTTCAAAAGGGTGATTTTTAGGCCTTTTTTAGTGAAAATTCAAGTTTGTCAACCTAGCGAGTTAGGTTACTGTTTAAAGATCTTCTCAACGAGTTGAGGTACTGTTCTAGCGAGTTATCAGAATAGTACACTGTGTGTTAAAAAGTACTGTGTCAGCGACTTGTCTTCTTGTGCAGGTAGCGACTTAGGTCAGCGAGTTAACTTTTTTTGCAGGTAGCAAGTTAGAACTAGCGAGATACAGGAAACTCAACATGGGATTGGTATCAGAGCCTCGTGGCTCTTGATCTAGGATCTACAAGGTTTTTGAAGAAACCCTAAAACCCTAATTTTTAAGAAATCGTGTGGTTAAAGTTTTCTGAGTTTTGAGTTTAAATTGGTAAGCTAATGTTTTATTATTGATCATCTTTCCTAATTGGTATGCAATACAATTATAAATCATTGTTACTATTAACGGTTTTCTTCACATCGAATTCGGTTTTCTTTTCAATACTTAATTCAAATTCGGTGATTTTCTTTTTCGGTAAACTGTTAAATTCTGTTACCCTAATTCGATAAAAGTATGGTGGATCGTGTTGGATCTGGTTGCTGTTATGGTTCATATATCTCAGATCACATGGGTTTGTTCACCTGGTGATTTACGTTCAAGGTTAAACGTTTTTGGTGTTAACCATTTTAAGATTTCAAGGTGAAACAGTTATAGAGTTTCGAACATGGTGTGTATAAAGTGGATATGCTGTGTGTTTGGATCTGATCATTGCTTGTTCGTTCACTGTTCTTACAAGAAGATCGTACATGAAGAAAAACGATCTCCAATTTTTTCTTGATCGCTGGTCATGTTGGTTAAGGGTTTCGACATTTGTGTGCTTGATGATAATGAAACAGCAGCAAGAAGTAAAGTAACAACAAGTTGCAGGTTTTGTGTTTGCCTAAAGCAGCAGGTTGCGTGATATATTGAAGAAGATATACAAGTATATACTCGTTATGAGAAGTATGGATATTACCATGTATTGTTTGTATATTATGGTAATCACGTAGGGGGGCCATACACACTATTTGAAGATTCGTTTGGAGAGAAAGAAGATATGGCCAAGTATTCGTACGTTTATAATAGCAGGACCACGTGAAGGTTTAGATTGTTGTCGCAACCATAGGAAAAAGAAACTTTATACTATTCGTGCTACAGTTGGGCTTCAAAAATTACAACTGTTTGAGCAAAGAAAGGTACTGTTCTCACAAAAGAGGATTAATAATGTTCGAGTGTATAGAACTTAATGCTGCTTTCATTGATTAATATTGTTGGGCTCAAGATATGTGGGCTTTAAGAGTTTTTAATATTGTTCGGGTCAAGGGAAGTAATTTAGTGCTGTTCGATATTAATACTGTTTGAACGAAGTAAGTTTATGCTGCTCGAACATATTACAGCTGTTTGCATTGTCCGAGAAGATTTTACAACTGTTAGTTGTATCCGAGAACAAGAGTTTATAATGCTAGTGTTATCCGATAAGCAGTTAATACTGCTGGTTCTATTCGATATCGGATAAACATGTTTTTGGTTATCGGTTATCAGGTGATCTCGTACAGATGAGTGACACACACAGAATATTTAGGTTTTGGTTATGATTTTACATATTCTTAAAACGTTTAAAAGGCTCGTATTTTGGATCTATTGAAGATGTGGTTACGAAGAAGGTTGTTTATCACCTATTTGAAGATGAAGTGGAATTATTTGGTTTGTGTTTTATCATATCTTAAAGTGAGTATAACACTTTATAGATAACTTGTTTGGTTATATACGGTTTATGATAAAGACTTGATAAAACTAGTTTTTACCTGATCTAAGGAGATACATTGTAGTACTCACAGGTATTTACTATCACGTGGTCAGTGACTCATGTAAGGCATGCGGATTTATCAAGAGATCGAGGGTCTACTATGAACGAAGAGAGATTATGAGTTCTTATCATATTATAGTGCAAGACATAAGACACAAGTTTGGGTTGTTCTACTTCTACATCAAATTGGTAATACTTAGTTTTCTTCATTAGTGATCATTACATAGAGTCTACAGAATTGAAGATTCAAGAAATGGTTAACATATGAGTTTCAGGGGAAGCTTAATGTTAAAATGTTTAACCATTTATTTGCTACATTGAGGTGAAGGTTTTTACTACTGCTAGTCTTTGTTACTACTGCTAGTTTAAGTTTTTACTTTTCAAGTTTATTTTTCTTAAGGTACGTAATGGAGGGCGATTTGGGTCATTGGAATACTTGGATTAGAAGTGTAATATTGGTTTGTAGTTGTGAAGATCAAAGTTGCATACTTTAGTCATTTATTTGATATTAACAAAAAGGGGAAGAGGATTTGATGATTTGCAACTTATAGAGCCTTGGTGGTATTGCATAGCTAAAGGGGAAGTTTTTATTCATATATTAACTTCAGGGAAAGTTCGTGCTTATTTGGTTTTGTCATTATCAACTAGGAGAAGATTGTTGGGAATTATATTTGAGTTGATAAGACAAAACAAGAATGAAACAAGAAGGACTTAAAGGAAAAGGACCTAAATCGACAAATAGAGATTCTTTAAGCTGGTGGAGTATATTCTACAAAAGATGGAAGATATCAGAAGATACTAAAAGATATGCTCAAGAAGAATAAAGATAAAGATTAAAAGATTTAGTTTCCTTATTGTATTTATTATGTTTCCTTGTAAACCTAGATATCTCTAGTATATAAAGAGATACATGTTATAGGTTTTAGTATCCAGAAAAGTGTGTGTACACAAAGTGTTAGAGATGTAGACGTCTATAAAGTTGGTGTAGCCTCAAGGTAATCAAGGTTTTCCTTGATCCCTGTTACAGTTCATTGATGTAACCGTATTATTCTGATCAAATAATATTGGGGCTGTCTTTTTTTTTCTTCCTTTTTTTTTTCTATATTTTTTTCCCCTATGGTGAATGTTTGGTAAAACTTGTTACAATATCATTGTTCTTATGTTAATTCCGCTATACATATTTTATGTTCATTGATGTTGTTAATCCTAGACTAAGCCTAGATCTTTAAACTCAACACTTTGTAATTATAGTAGTATAATCCTTCACACTGTTCACCAATCCCCAAAACATTTTTTAGATTCAAATCCCGATTCAAGAAATAACATCTATTCTCATAAAAGGCAACTATAACCTTATTTTCTTTAACTAGTTTATGAACAGAAATCAAAGTGACACAATTTTCAGGTATAACCATTGGTATGTGCTTAATTACACATACCATTTTCTATTAAAAACGGACTTAAAAGACTAAAAACGTACCAAGATACATCAGTATTTGTAAGTGTTTGCATTGAATTGGCAAGGAACGGAATATTCAAGAGAAAGCCAAAAACGGGACCAAACCAAGCACGGGATGGAAAAGACAAAGTCAATCCGAAGCCAAAGTCAGTCAAAGTCAAAAGTCAGCCACATGAAGAAAATACAACTTAAGGGACTAAAATTGCCAAACCTCAAGTTGTATTACAAGAGTTAAAAGACAAGGGTTGAAATTGCAAACCGGGCGAAGTTTGTTATAAGAGATGAGGGGCCAAAACTGCCAACCTACCCAAAACCAATTTCCCGCCCAACAAAACCCAGGTACAGAGTAGGGATGTCTTCCCATACCTTCTCCCTGCAAAACACTCAACACCCTAGATAAATCATTTCAACCAATCACTATTTCCCCCCCCTCACTGTCTAGTTTAAGTGCATGTTGCAATCCCTCACACTTTCCAAGCTTTCGATGGTGTGATTAACTCCAAAGAAATGCACAAAAGACAATTGAAGTGCTGGGATTATGTTTTAGAATCACCTCACACAACAAACACACTTGGTTTTTGTCTCTACAAAGAAACACAGAAGAAAGAAGAGAAGAGAGTCCAAGAAACCAAGACCTTAATTCGTTTTAGTATAAATAGGGCCATTGTAACCCAAGTTAGAGAGTTAGTTTTTAGTTTTTAATATCTTAGAAAATCTTAGCTTAATTTTCAGTCATTTACAGCTATTTGTACTTTTTCTTTCAGCTTTGTACTAATTTCCAAGTTTAATAAAGTGTTGAGATTTTATGTTAAAAATTTTTAAAATTCCAAGTTCTCACTTGCTAACTAGTGCCTAATTGCATTTGAAAAGCTTTCAAAGGAGCTTGTTTATAAGCTGTTTTTGTTTAGTAAAAGAAAAAAAAAGATAAGTAGTTAAGAGAAAATAACAAAAATCACTCTCAAATACACCACAGCTTATTTTATGGATGATAAGCCAGTTCTGGATGGGCTTATGGACACTACTAGCTTGTTTTACACAAGCTAGAGCTTGTAGATTCTTTGTTTGACCCTGTTTTGAGCAAGGGTGTTGTAAGTCTCTCTTTTTCTCGATTTTCTTACTTATTGTAGAACTGCTTATAGAGCTTATTTGTTACTTATATTTGCTTATTTATGCTTTATTATGTTGTTTAGTACTTATCCTGCTTAGATTTTCTTCAAAAATGATTTGTACAACTTTCTAGTTAGATGACTGGTAGAATGTGTAGTTACGTATGTTAGTTAGTTTAGCTTATTTAAGTGCTTATTCTTGATTGAAATTTGTTCATAAGTACCTTATTTTGTATTTGATAATCTGTTTTTAACCAAAAATTAGTATCCAACTTTTGAAAAATTTAAGAGGTTTTTAGAAACTAAGCTGGTACTAAAATTTTAAAGCTAGCGTGTACTTACTTTAAAGCTAGCGGTACTAACTCCAGGTTAGTACCGGTAGTTCACCAATTTTTGATCTCACTTTTAAGGATAGTTAGATTGGTTTTAGTTATGATTTTTAGCATAAGCTCATTGGAGGTAACTAAATCTGTTTTGAGGTTGTTTAAAGTTTGACGCTTATTTCGTAGCTTTATTTTAGGTCTAAAAGTGCTTATTTTCATTAAAATCCAAAAATAGTAGTGTAGTCATTTGTGCTTATTGTGCTTATTTCAGTGGCTTATTTAAAAAAGTGAATAGGTGGGCTTAATAAGGACTCATTAATGAGCTTATTTCCAAAAGCCCACTTTTCAGTTTGGCTTATTGGTGATTTTAGCTTATTTTGAATTTGGCTTATTTTAAGGAAAGTTAGAGTTTACTACTTTTTGATCAAATTTGAATTAGTTAAGTTGTGTTTGGTTGAAAAAGCTTTTTGGAATCAGATTAAGAAACATATAAGCTTTCCAAAACATCTTTTTTTTTTTGAATTTGAGCTTATTTTGAGTTTGTAGTGTCCAAAATACCAAAAACCAAAAATTTAAGCAACTTTCTGCAATCAGCAGCTAAATTGGCTTTTTGAAGCTTATAAAGTGCTTATTTTCGCAAGGTGTCTTTATTAAAGTTGCTTAAAACTTGTGTGGAACAACTTCGTGTTTTGCGTTTTGGATACAAATGACTTTTTAAAATCAGCACTTTTTGAGGACTTGGACTAAAATCGGGATTGGGGTTCAGGGTAGGAAAAAAAACTTATTTTGGTCTTTTGTCACAAATAGTCCCTGTCGTTAGTCCATTGTTAGTCCTTGTTAGTTTTAGTTTAATTATTAGTTAGGTTTAGTTTTAATTAGTTTAATTAAGCTTTAACCATTAGATAAAATTTGGGGCTTTTAATTTTGTTAAATTTCTGCACTTTTTCTCCACTTAGTGTAATTTTTATAAAAAATTTAGGTTTTTAGCCCTCGTTTTTCGTGCCCGTTTTAGGTTTTAAGTTATATAGCTTTCGTTTTTAGGTTTTATTTAATCGTTTTTGTATATTTGATTGGTAGAAATAGAAAACTCATCATATCCTTGTCATATTCAAACATCAATCATCAATCCGTCATTCGATTTTCCATTCAAGCCTCGTTGGGACAAAACGACCCGGGAACTCATACTTCCGGCTACGTATATATATTATTTTTGTGAACATTTGACCATTCCTTGTGTAAAGGTAATTGGTTGAGTGTTTGCTTATATATTATATATATATATATATATATATATATATATATATATATATATATATATATATATATTATTGACGAGTCAATTTTTGGCGCCGCTGCCGGGGAGGCTGTGAAAACGATTATCGTTACGTTTGACAAATTGTTTTTGAATCTGTGAATATTTTTTTCTATAAAAATATAAAAAGTACAAAAATATTTTTCATTTTCTTTTATTAGTATAATTATCATATAAAAACAAAAAAAAAAAAAAAACCAAAAATATAAAAACATTGTCCATAAAAAAGAAATAAAATTCACAAATTGGTAAAAATACCAAAATATAATATTCTCAATTGAGGTATTATCATAATAACTTCCGGTGAACTTGTTGGTTCCCAACTCGAACAAAAGATTTAAAAACTTGCCATTTGTGTCTCTTACGACGTACGACTCACCTTGAAAAGTTAAACAAACTATAAAGTGGGTATAAGGAGGGTTGTTTCCCCCCCCTCCCCCCCCCCCCCCCCCCCCAAGGAACTACGACCCGAAAGGAGAAATAAGCTTCGCGCTATTCCTACTCCTCCGCTCACCTGTGCGTTTATCTTTTTGAGAGCTACCGTGAAGTAAGTAGATTATTTGGTTGAAGTTGTCTTATCTCATTGTCCGTTAAAATTAATTGTGAATAAATCATTGAAAAACCAAAAAAAAAAAAAAAGGTGTAAATTTTCTTTTTTATTATTTCTTATTTTGTGCATGCGCACTCGTTCTCAAGCCCGTAAACGTCGACAACAGCAAGTCCGACAAATGAGAAACCAAATAACAATCAAGAAACTTTCAATCATCCCATAGTTACGATGGCCGATAATCGTACTATGGCGCAATTATTCAAAGCACCCATCGAGGGTTACGAGGATGCGATCGTTGTTCCTGAAATTACCGCGAACAACTTTGAGATCAAGCATGGTCTACTTAATCTTGTTCAAAACAAGCAATTTTTTGGACATGATAAAGAAGACCCACATGCTCACATCCGATATTTCAACAAGATCACTTCTACGATGAAGTTCCCGAACGTCCCGAGTACGTCGGTTAAGCTTATGCTTTTCCCATTTTCCCTCGAGGGAGTCACCCGAATTTGGCTTGAAAAAGAGCCCCCTCGATCAATTCATACATGGGATGATCTTGTTTCGAAATTCATTAACAAATTCTTCCCTCCCTCTAAAACAACAAATCTTCGAAATGAAATCACAAGATTTCAACAAAAATTTGATGAAATGTTTTACGAGGCATGGGACCGATTCAATGATCTTCTTAGGGGATGCCCGCATCATGGGTTTTCAGAATTGCATCAACTCGATACATTCTATAATTCCCTAAATTCGAATGATCAAGATTCATTGAACTCTGCTGTGGGTAGTAACTTTCTGGATAAAATGCCTCGAGAATGCCTAAAAATCATCGAGAGCAAGTCTAAAGTTCGTCAATCACGAAGCAAGGCCATTGTTTCCAAAGTGAGTACGAGCTCTTCCACCCCAGTAGTTTCATCCGATGTTGCTGAGCTGAAGGATATGGTTAAAGCATTGATTCTCGATAAGAAAAACCAAACTCCAGCTCCCGCACCTGTAAAAGCAGTCGAGCAAAGTTGTGTAACTTGCGGGGGTGGTCATTCTTACCAAAATTGTCCAGCCACCGATAGCAACATTTATCGTGACAATATCCAAGAATACGTGTCACAAGCCGCCGCAGTTAACTACAACCAAGGGAATGCCAGTTACCGACCTCAGATGGTTGCAAACCAAATTCGACCTCCCGGTTTTCCTCCTATGCAAAACCATCAAAACAACCAAAATCGGGGGATCAATTTCAACCAAAATCGGGGGAACAATTTTAACCAAAATCGGGGTAATAATTTCAATCAAGGACAAGTTTACCAACCCCAGATTAATCAACCCCCGACTTTTCAAGCTCCAGCTTACCAAGCTCCAGTTCCACCAGCACCAGGTGTGTCTAAGCCCGATTTTGATAACTACGTCAAAGCTAATGACGCGGTTATGCAAAATATGCAAAATCAAATGGCAAATATAACGGACCTGATCACCAAATTCGTGAATAGTAATACCGCTTCTACTTCGGGCTCGGGTTCTCTTCCAAGCAACACCATTGCTAACCCGAAAGGTGATGTGAAAGCAATCACTACCCGAAGCGGTGTTTCCTATAATGGACCTCAAATTTCTTCTCCTCCTAAAGAGAAGGAAAATGAACCCGAGGTGACAAAGGATACGGTGCAACCAAGCACCGAAAACATCCAACCTCCAGTGGTCCAAACTAATGACCAAATTGGTGAGCCCGTTGTTGCTTCAAAGACTAAACCAACCTTGCCTTATCCTTCAAGGGCCAACAAAGAAAAGCTCCGTGAAAAAGACGCCTAACCAACGAACATCAATTCCATTTCCTTCAAGAAGAAATGATGAATGACGCCAGTGAAAGCTAGATTCAATGCGAAATTCTATGAGATCTTTAGAGTTTTGAGTTCAAAATTGCTTTACAGATGACTGTGACCAATTATGCAAAATTTGTCTCGACTCTAAAAACTTTAATCGCGAAACAAGAGAAGTGAGTGAACATGGCTAGAAACTCCATTAAACGAGAATTGCTCAGCAGTCATCCTAAACAAGTTAACGAAAACTTGGAGGACCCTGACGATTTCTTATTCCTTGTGATTTTATAGATTAATACCTGCAACGACTTGCCGATCTCGGCGCAAGCATTAATCTTATGCCATTTTCCGTCTGGAAAGACTCATCTCTTCCCGAAAACTAACCCCAAAATTGCATGACGCTAGAGCTAGCGGATCCGTTCCAATCACTGAACCGATAACTCATCGGTATCGCAAAGTCGTACATTTAATGGTGGGAAAGTTCCAGTTTCTGGCAGATTTTGTGGTCGTAGATTTTGAGCCAGACCCCCGAGTACCTTTAATCCTGGAGAAGTTTTTAAAGACCAGTCGTGCGTTGATAGATGTTTACGAAGGTGAAATAATATTAGTGTTGGCAAAGAGGCCATCACCTTCAATTATGGACCAAAACTCGAGATGCTACGGCTAATTACATTATATATGGATAGCGAACCGAAGCGAGTCATTGAAATGGCATGTGAAGAAATTCTCGCACAGAAGGTTATAGGTTTTTTTCTGACTCAGTTTGCATCGAATCCTTCTCCGGATTACGATCCAATTGTTTCAAATTCTTCACCAACACTAACTCCTTTTGGAGATAGTGATTTTCTCCTTCTCGAAGAAGCAAATGCTTTTATAGCTGTCGATGACGAGCCAATTTCACGGGAAATTGATGCTACTTACTATGATCCGGAGGGTGACATTCTTATTCTGGAAGCACTTCTCAATAGTGAACCGTTACCTCCTCTTCCGAATCATAAAGATTATTCGCCCGGAATCCGGGAAGAACTCAAAGTTGTTGAAGCTAAAACCGTTAAATCATCAATTGATGAGCCTCCCGAGGTTGAACTCAAGGACTTGCCACCTCATTTAGAATACGCATTTTTGGAAGGCAACGACAAGTTGCCCGTCATAATTGCGAAAGATTTAAAGGATGAGGAGAAGGCAGCTCTTATCAAGGTTCTTAAGTCCCACAAGCGAGCCATCGCTTGGAAACTCTCCGATATCAAGGGTATTGATCCAGAGTTCTGTACTCACAAAATCCTTATGGAAGAGGACTACGAACCAACAGTTCAGAGTCAAAGACGGGTAAACCCAAAGATCCACGACGTCATCAAAAAAGAGGTTGAAAAACTTCTTGACGCCGGATTAATTTATCCGATCTCTGACAGTCCATGGGTAAGCCCGGTACACTGTGTACCAAAGAAGGGTGGCATAACCGTCGTCAAGAATGATGATAATGATTTGATACCAACTCGATTGGTCACGGGGTGGAGAGTGTGCATTGACTATAGAAAGTTGAATGAAGCCACCCGAAAAGACCATTTCCCATTGCCCTTCATGGATCAAATGCTCGAAAGACTCGCGGGAAACCAATACTATTGTTTCCTCGATGGCTTCTCGGGTTATTTTCAGATTCCTATAGACCCGAAGGATCAAGAGAAGACAACATTTACTTGCCCATACGGAACGTTCGCCTATCGCCGCATGCCTTTTGGGCTATGCAATGCACCCGGCACGTTTCAACGATGTATGATGGCAATCTTCCATGACATGATCGAAAAGACAATGGAAGTGTTCATGGATGACTTCTCGGTCTTCGGAGATTCTTTCTCTACATGCCTATCCCATTTGGAAAAAATGTTAAAACGGTGTGAAGACACCAATTTGTCCCTAAATTAGGAGAAAAGCCATTTTATGGTTAAAGAAGGCATTGTTCTTGGACATAAAATTTCTAAGTCGGGAATTGAGGTCGATCGTGCTAAAGTTGAAGTCATAGCCAAGCTCCCTCACCCGACTACTGTCAAAGGTGTCTGTAGTTTTCTTGGGCATGCCGGTTTTTACCGACGTTTCATACAAGACTTTTCAAAAATTGCCCGTCCAATGACCCACTTGCTTGAAAAAGAGACTCCATTTTTCTTCTCAAAAGAGTGTATCGAATCCTTTAATACACTTAAAAGAAAATTGACCGAGGCTCCAATTTTGATTGCTCCCGACTGGGACTTGCCCTTCGAACTCATGTGTGATGCAAGCGACTTTGCAATTGGGGCAGTCCTAGGGCAACGAAAGAACAAGCATTTCCAACCAATTCACTATGCCAGCAAGACAATGTCCGAAGCTCAAGCACACTACACTACGACCGAAAAAGAATTACTTGCCGTAGTGTACGCTTTTGAGAAATTCTGGTCATATCTCGTTTTATCCAAGAGCATAGTGTATACCGATCATTCTGCTATTAAGTATCTCTTTGCTAAAAAGGATGATAAGGCAAGACTGATGCGGTGGATCCTTTTGCTCAAAGAATTCGATGTTGAGATCCGAGACAAAAAAGGAGCAAAAAATCTTGCCGCCGACCATCTCTCCAGACATGAGAACCCTCACCAAAATGAATTCGAGAACAAGGAAATCACGGAAACATTTCCACTCTTCGTGATGATAGTACCCCATGGTTTGCAGATTTCGCAAACTACCATGCGGGAAATTTCATTGTCAAGGGAATGTCGTCCCAACAGAAAAACAAGTTTTTCAAAGATGTCAAACATTACTTCTGGGACGACCCCTTTCTATTCAAGATCTGTGCTGACCAAGTAATTAGGCGTTGTGTTTCGGGGCAAGAAGCTTTTGACATTCTTAAAGCTTGCCACAGTGGACCCACCGGGGGACACTACGGTGCCAATTACACCGCTAAAAAGATCTTCGATTCAGGATTTTATTGGCCCACGATCTACAAGGATGCCCATGACTTTGTCACCCGATGTGACATTTGTCAACGTCAAGGCAAAATTTTGCAACGTGATGAGATGCCACAAAACAATATCCAAGTTTGCGAAATCTTTGACATTTGGGGCATTGATTTTATGGGGCCGTTCCCGTCTTCAAGAGGGAACAAATATATACTCGTGGCAGTCGATTACTTATCAAAATGGGTTGAAGCAAAAGCGCTCCCCACCAATGATGCCCGAGTTGTTTGCAAATTTCTTAAAACTCTCTTCTCCAGATTTGGTGCCCCTCGTGCAATCATAAGTGATCGCGGAACCCATTTTTGCAATGACCAATTTGCAAAGGTCATGCTTAAATACGGAGTCACTCATCGTCTCTCCACCGCATATCAGTCTCTCACGCTCCACCGCGTAAGGCCACCCACAGACAATGGGCAGGATGAAGTATCCCCCCTCCCGAATCGTGGTTTAAAAAGAATTCTTGAAAGGACATTTGGGCAAAATCCGTGCCTCTTAGGTCGGAAAACAAACTGGATTACGCTCCTATATGGGCCTTCCGTACAGCTACAAAACAACCCATCGGGTGCGACTCCGTACAAGCATGTATAAGGAAAGGCATGCCATCTATGCCGATTGAGGTTGGAACACAAAGCTTACTGGGCCCTAAACATGCAAAGTTTGATCTCAAACCCGCCCCGGTGTATCAATGAAAGATCAACTCAATGAATTAAGTGAACGCGTGATCAAGCCTATTCAAAATTCATTTACTTACAAAAGAAGAAATTAATAGATTCATGAACGCAAAGATCAAAAACCACGTTTTCAACGTCGGTGATCAATCCTCCTCCCGTTTAAACGACAAGATTGAAAATTTTTCTTTGGCAAGTTTGAAGTCCCGGCTGGTCATGATGACCCATTTACCATTATTCATGTGTTTCCATATGGCCCCTCGTAGAGTTTATCACCAAAACTCCGGGCTAAACTTCAAAGAAATGGTCATCGTCCCAAGCACTATTTTGGAGGGGATGTCCCTGCTATGGATATCTCGGATCTCCAAACCTTCCCTAAGGACAATTAAATTCAGGGAATTAGTACAAAGCTTAGTGAACCTTAAAACAAGCGATATCGTGGGAGCCAAGCCTCATGTCTATCTAGTTTATCCGTAGTCGTAATGCTCGCTTAGTGAGTAAATGCTAAGTGTTAGGTTGTTTGTGAGGGAGGCTTGCCGCTACCTTTTCCATGTTTTTGAGTTTTGTGCTGTATTAGTCTATGATGTCTGCGTATTTTTGAAGCCTCTCGGCTCGCATTTATTTTTCCTTCGATCACAAGAGCTTTCATAATCCTCAGCTTCATTTGGGAATCCCGCAACTGATCCAAATCTTCATCGACCTAACATTTATCTTAGCATAATTCATAAAAGGCTTAGAATTTACGTAAAACCCTTCGTAAAACATTGAGGACAAATGTTTCATTCTAGGGTATGTTGGGGGGATCTTCGATTTGATTGTGCCTGCACCGTTGTTTCTCACGAAATATCCTGGTTCTTTAAATTAACCACCAAAATTTTCAAAAAAAAAAAGAAAAAAATTTTTAAAAATTTTCAAAATTAAAATAAGGTTTTTGTCATAATTTTGACTTTCATGCTGGGTAGAATAAAGTATAATTTTGACTCGATCGAGCTGGTTGACCTCTAAGCTTTCCTTAACTTTTAGACTAAGCCTCGCGAAGAATGAAAAATGATCATTGTTATATGAGCTAGGAATGCTAGACAAGGATTATATTGGAAATCTTAAAGCTCATAGTGTAAATTTGTTGCTTATTTCTCCCAAAAGATTTTAACCTGATTTAATATACATGCAAAACATTTGGCAATTAAACGAAGATCAATAATTTTTAAGTAGTATATAGCAAAAACTTTAGCCATAGTATAAATTTATACTTAGAATTATTTCAAAAAAAAAAGTTTTCCCAATATAAAAAAAAAAAACATCTTGCCGCTTCAACAACCAGGTTGCAGTCTTCTAAAAGGTCTAGGGTTACAAATTGCATAAATGGTTAATATAAGTGTGAATAAAAGATCACTTATTTGTTAAATTCCAAATAATGGCAATTTGAACTCTAGCCTATTATTATTTTATAAGCTAATGTGCATACAGAAAACCTAAGAGTTTAACCGAAACCGAAGGTCCGTGAGTCTCGATACTATTCTCTGTAGGGTGTCAAGAGCCTGGTCACTTAGCCGCAAGTTGGGAATAGCCGTGACGAAAGTCGCTACAAATGGGATGATCTCTAGCCTTCAAACTCATTATTCCTCAGGTGAAACGTGAAACATAGAAATGTTGCAAACGTTATCCAAGGTATGAAATTCAAAATAGCACATACACCTTAAGATATAAATTGACGGGAGTGAAAAGTTACAAGATGCAAAAAATGGAGTAAGTGGTTAGCATCTTAACTCATAATTAACAGTGATTTTGTTTTAAGCTTGGTTTGGAATAAGTAAAAAGTCGGGAACGATGAATTTATCCTTTTTGGGGCATTCTCGGATCGAAATGCATCTTGTTCTATGATCCCTTAAAGTTATAAAATAACGAAAGTCAAACAATATGAAAACTACAAAAAAATGAGAAAAAAAAGAAAAATACAAAAAGATTTGTAGGAATAAGTGTATATATATATATAAATGGTAAAGACGGAGATTTTCAAAACTTATGAGTCTTTAACTTCCTCGATGAACACTTAGCTACTTTTCGGGTTATTAGTCGAGGGTGATTGACATTCGTAGTTTTCTAAAAGCTTACTTTCCTACGATTGCAGGAGGACACGACAAATACCTTAGTAGGGGATTTTTGGTATTTGTTTAATTACACAAACCTTATACCTTTAAAAACAAGCTAAAATAACCAAAAACGGACTTAAAATGCCAAAAATATGCTTGTTTTGCTAATTGTGTTGTGCAGGAACGGATATCTAAGAAAAGGACGAAAAACGAAGCCAAAACGACAAAACCGGACACGAAATGGAAAAGCAAAGTCAACCAAAGTCAAAGAAATGGTCAGCAGTAAAAAGTCAACAGACAAAGTCAAGACAAAGCCCAAGTCTTAAAAAGTCAACCAAAGTCAACCCTGACAAATCCAAAGTCAAACCCGAAGCCATAAGTGAAGAAAAAATAAGTTTAGGGGCCAAAATTGCCAAGTTCCTAACTTATTTTATGAAGGAAATGAAGAAAATACTTGTAAGGTACTCATACTGCCAATACACCAAAGATATACTACAAGGGTCAATTCTGCAACATATAATAACTCTGTACTCCCCACAAGACTAACTTTGCAAAACGACTTGATTATACTATGAGGGACTATCTTTGCCATTTCCTAAATCTATCATACACCACATGGACTGAATGTGTAATACACTTATAACACATAAGGGGCCATTTTTGACAAAACCACAAACCCACACCCTGTTTTAAAATACTGTACATCTCCCTCAACCCTTTCCCGCCAAAGTTCCCAACCCCACATCCTGTCACTTTCATACTTCGTTGACTCCCCCACATACCTCCAAACCTATCACTAACATAAACCCCCCACCTCCCGACCCATGGTCAATGTCCACGGGCAATCCAAAAACCCTCAATTCGGATCCCAAATGGTTGAGATCAATTTGAGTGGGCAACAAGAAAAATGAAGGGTTCAGATTGGTTTGTGTTTATACACTCACAACAAGCACAAAGAGCTGTTTCGTCTCTACAAAGAAGCACACAAGGGACAAGACAAAGAGAGAATAGGCCAAGACCAAAACCCTAGCTTATTTGGCTATAAAAGCAATTTGTAAGCCCTTGAGGCAAAGTGTTAGAGTTTTTTTAGAACATAGTTTTTTATAGCCAGTTCAGTTTTTAAGCCTTTAATAATTAATTTTTATGTAAACTTAAGTAATTTTTAAGTTCAATTGGAAAATTCAGTTTTATCTTTCAAATATTTGTTCTAAGTTTGAGATCACGGGGCGCGGGCTTGCTTGTTTTTCTTTAAAAGTCATATAAGCTCTTTATATAAGCAACTTTTAATTTGGTCTAAAGAAAAAGATTACAAGAAAAACAAAAAAAAGGGAGTGCTGAATTATAAGCTAATGAAGAATGAGCCAAGACAAGAATGCTCATTTTGGGTTTCTTAGTTTAGCTTATTTATAAGCTTGGGTAGGTCTTAGAGCTTATTTAGGAATTTATAACTCCTGTTTTGAGCAAGGAGTTAAGGTACCCTACTTTTTCAAATTTTGTTTATTGCTACAGTAGCTCATCTTATTAGTGTTTAGTTCTTACTTATACTGCTTTTCTTCTTACTTATAATGTCTTATTATTTGTGTTTTCCTATTGATTGTAATGCCTTTTGTTTTTAATGTTATTAAAGCTAAAAACTGCCTTAGCTAGCGTATTTCTCTGTAGCTTATTAGCTTTTTTCAAGTGCTTATTTGCGTTTGCTTTTTTACTTTGATTATTTAATATTGCATTTTTTACTACTTGTTTTAAAATTTTTGTTTATTTATTCCTTTATAAGTGTTTAAAATCCGTTTTTAAATGGGCTAAAGGGGTGGTTTGGTACGAAGCTGAAAATGGGTCAAAATGGGTATGTCATGGGTGTGTGTCACTTGGCCAGCTTGGCTGAGTGCATTTAGTTAGCTCATTTGAGCTTGTTTTTCTAAAGTTGTAAAGTTAAAAAGTGTAGTTTAAGTTTTTTACAAAGTTTCTAAAAAAAATTGTTAAGACAAAATTACTACAACAGCTTATTTGATAAAGCCTGATAAATCCTTTCATATCTTTGTTTTGAGTCCTCATGTGAGTGTCTAAACAAGTTTTTAAAAGAATCTTGAGTCATTTTTTCCCTAAGTCAAACTGCCAAAAAAAAATTTGGTGTCATCTTTTAGTAAAAAAAAACTCTTTTTCAAAAGCAAAAACCAGCAGGTTTATATTTTGTATTTTAGAAAATAGAAATTTTGAGAATATAAGCTCTTCCTAAAGCCCCTTTTAATCTGTTTATACAATTTATTTTTTTATTCTGAGCTTATATGACACTTATTTTAAGCTGTAAATTCAGCCCATAGTTTTTTGTTCATCTTCCCCCGGTGCTAAGTCTATAAGCCTTAAGCCCACTTTTCTAGCTTATAGTGAATCTTAGTTCAAGCTTTTGGCTTTTCTAGAAAGCCAATAAGCCCCTTGATAAGCCCTAGATCCTAGGACAGTAGGGAAACCCCTTTGTTGCTTATTATTAAGCCAAAAGTAGTCCATACGACTGTTTTGCATACTTGATATGGCATAGCGTATATTGTTTTCTATCTTATTAATGCTTATTCGGTTATCAAATTTTGCTCACCATTAACTTATTTAGTTAGCGTGTGAAGGTCAGTGTTAAGCATATTGTTCAATTCCTTTGCTTATTGTGTGCTAAAAATCAAGGTAAGAAAAATCCTTGTGCCTTAAAGCTCATTTAAGCTAGTTGTCTGTTTTAATTAAGCTTTTTCAGCTTATTTTTAGCTTTTCCCAAAAAGTGTTAGTTATAAAAAATGATAAGCCTCGAGGTCATGATCAAGTTTGTATACAAAGTTTTTTCTAAAAAAAAAGGGATAAGAGGAAACCCGGGTGAGCAAGACTCGAACCCGGAGTCTCAACCCTCGTTTCATACATACCACCACTCCTACCGATTTGCCCTTGGGACATCTTTCGTTAGAACCAAGTGGTGATAATTAACCACATGATCTCCCTATAACCTTTTCAAGCCATTGCGTGGTTGCTTATTTCCTGGCTTATATATAAGCTGTGCGGTTTCAAGTTAGTATTAATTCCTAGGATAGTTGTACTTAAATCTATTTTCTAAATTTTTTTGTAAATTTTTTACTGTTACATATTTACTATATTTTTATAATTATTTTTTTTTAAAAAACTGTTTTTAATAATTACCTAAAAAATAAATAAAACGTCAAAAAATATTTTTCTTTTTAGGAAATTTTATCTTAGTCAGTCTTTTTTACTAGGAAAAATATTAAATCTTTTGTAGGGTCATTATTTTTAAACTTTTGATTTTTAACGGGCTCGAGGTCTCGCCCGAGGTTTTCGTTTTGACTCGCGCTTAACTCAAAGTAAACTCATACTTCCGTTTTCGGTCTAGTCTTATTCATTCCTCATTATTAGTCCCCTAGAGTAGATTAGAAGTAAAAATTTCTTTTGTAGGTAGATTTTTTAAGAATTTTAGGATTTTGACAACCCTTTCGGGATTCCTGCTCTCCTTTTTTCAGTTTATTTTCATACTTATTGTTTAGGTTTATTTCTTCAATTGTTTTTTGCTTTTATTGATTAATTTAAGCTTTCTATCTACACTCTCAAAAATCCATTAATCTCATTGAAACTACCAATTTTCCGACTGTAACGATTCCTCAACACACAGAAGCCTCGTGGGAAACGACCCCGAGGGATATTCATACTACTTCTGGTTTCATGATTATATTTATTAATTATACTTATTAATAATAATATGATATAATTTTTTAGAGAGGTGTTAGTTTAAAAATCAACAATCTCCAAACCTTTAGGTAACGTGTTTGAATTGATAATGTGTGGAGAAGTATAGTAGTTAGAACCGATTAATTATGTGTCGAGAAATGGGATTTGTGATCAGAAAATGGTCCCCGAAAATACCTCTACAGTTTTGGTGTTGCTGAAAGATTAAGAGCCGAGACATATTAGAGCATAGAGCATGGATTATCGTGATGCAGGCTATCCAAAGATGTTATGGGCAGAATCAGTATTACGACCAACCCTTAATCTATAGGCAACCCTACAGATCCGATAGGGTTGCGTATTTCCAAGAGGAATGGCGAGGGTAGGATGCTTACTCGCACACTTGAAGGTAAGTGGTTGTGACACAGAGTTATTTAAAGTGAAAGCATTTTGTGGAGAAGCCATGAAATGTACAATTATAGGCAGTGGCTCAGATGAAATGCGATACAACTTTCGGGATATAAAGAGTCACCAGGTTATCCGAAGCAGAGATATTACATTTGCGGACTCAATTTATGGAGCCAAGTCTGGAAGAGTCAAGTGGTGTTAGTGGACATTCCAGATAACCTTGCAGAGAATGATAGCATAGTTGCAGAGCATAAGTTGAGTTTAGAAATCACTCAGAGCCCAGGTGGGAGCTCAGATACGAGTGAGGGGTCCGAAAACAGTGGGAGCTTCAAGGATATGGAAGATCAATAAGAATACTTTGAAGTACGAGCATCATCCAATGAGGGAGCTTCGCGACTCCACACGTACGGAAGATCCACCAAGAGTCCAGGGCTCCGTTAAGAGGTAACTCTCCATCAGCAACTATTTTCTACTTGACAGAGAACGAGAACCAGAGGTCTTCAATACAAAGCCTTGAGTGGCAAAGAATCCGTACAGTGGAAAGAAGGCCTAATATTAAGAGGACGTTTCACTTGAAAAGAAACCAACTTGGTCCTTAGTCAGAATAATCAGCAGGAAAGAGGCATCACAAGATTGTGGATGTTCAGGGTTAAAGAAGAGCAAGATGGCAACAAAAGGTACAAGGCTCAATTGGTGGTTAAGGGTTTCCAACAGAAACAGAGGGTAGACTACAATGAGATCCCCACTCTAGTTGTGAAGATACTACAAATCAAGTTAGTCTTGAGTATTGTAGGCTCTAGCAGGAGCCTATCTTATGTGGAGCCATGAATGATAACATCAACACTACACAAAAGCAAGGGTTTTCAGCCAGCTGGGGGGGCAGGAAGAAAACCTAGAGTGGCAGATTGAAGTAAATTCTGTAACGGAACTGATTCAAGCACCTAGGCTATGGTACTTGAAATTCGACAGTTTTATGCCAAAGGATAGGGTGCGAGTTATGTGCTATGAACCAATGTTGCTAGTCTAAGAAGATGGTTCATCATGCATTAGACAACTGTTAAAGGTTGATGACATGTTGGTCGTAGGCTCCGACATGGCAGAATTCAACAAGCCTAAGTGGTAGTTGCCCTTAGTGTTTGAGATGAAGGATAGATGCTCTGAGAAGCAAGTGCTTGGTTATGTGCTTACAGTTGGTGTAACAACAGTCGAGTGGGAGTCTAGACTACAGAAGAGTATCACTATGTTAACTATAGAAGTCTAGTTTATGGCAGTTGCATAAGCAAGCAGAGAGTTGATATGGTTGAAGAAGTCTCTTAAGAAGTTAGACTGAGCTCAGGCAGAAAGTGTTTAATACTGTGACAGAGATACTAAGTGTTTGATTCATCTTGTGAAGAATCTAAAGTTTGCAGTTGGGCAAAGCTTGTTCGGATATTGATAAGTGAAGGGTCCTTATCTTTGTTGAAGATTCTTGGAACGAAGAGCCTTGCAGCGATGTTCACCAGGTTGGTGATGAAAGAGAAGTTGAAGTTCTGCGCAGCTTCAACTGGCCTCCGAGTGAATTAATAACGGAGGATGGTGTCTTACCAGAGAGAGGTTACTCCTAGTTTAATGATGTTAGTTCATGATACCTTGTATCGAAAGTCTCCTAGCCTCGCGTTTGGTAGGTGCAGCGTGTTCTGTATGTTCGGCGGTACAGAAAGGTTAGAGCTGTAGCATTGTTTAAGAGAAGGTTATTTTGAGTTTAATGATGTTAGTTCAGGATACCTTGTATCAAAAGTCTCCTAGCCCTGTGTTTGGTTGGTGCAGTGTGTTCTGTATGTTCGGCGGTACAGAAAGGTTAGAGCAGTAGCATTGTTAAAGGGAAGGTGGTTCGAAGTTTACAGAGATTACTTGAGATGGAGAGCAGTGAAGTGATCAGCCTCCAAGTGGGAGATTGTTGAGTTGTAAATACTGATATAGGCCCCGATGTGTGTGGCGCAGGTGGCGCAACCCCAAGTTAATCCAGATTCAACGATAGCTCAGGTAGAGCATATCACGCCGTTCACATAGTGTGGGACAGGTGTCCAGCGACTCTATAACATGTTGTGTCATGTATCGTTGGAGGGGAGGCATATTTTAGTACTAGGTTTGAGGGGAGGATTGTTGGGTGCAAACCCAATCCCACATCGGTAGAATAAGTAAACTGAAGATAGGTCTCACACTTATAAATACCCCTCATTGTAATTGTAAACTAGTATCTAAGGATCTGGGTGTGTGTGTTTGTACCCCGTGCAAAAAACGCAGAACAAGATAGGAAAAAAAATGATCACGGAACTCTAGTCTAGCAACGCTCACCGAACGCTATAATTGTTACCGCACTCAATAAGCGAACTAGACTTGGGGGACTTGATGACGTATAGTATGAATACCAAGCTTACTGGGCTTAGTTCATAATATGCGCATATGGGCCCTGGCCCAATACAACAAATAGCCTGACAAGGGTCACGCTCCGGATATTCCAAAGACGCACGTGAGTACCTATTGTAAAAGCCGCAACCCGTTGCACTCTGGGAGGGGGGGGTGGAGGGGTGGGGGGAGGGACAAACACGGATACGGAAGGATACTCACATCCACAGACACGATACACGTGGATCCTTGCCCGACAAGGGACCCACTCCGGCTACTAACAGTCGCAAACGAAATATTAGGAAACCCTAGTATTGGGCTTGCCTATAAATAGGGGTCATTTCACACCCCAAAAAAGTACATTCTGTCCTATCATTAATACACACACATACTCTAACATTCTCTGACAAACATGTATACTTACTCTCACGCCGGAGCTTAATCGTGGGGTCCGCCACGCGGTAAGGCTAACGGTTTACTCTCATTTGTGCAGATAGCCCCTTCACTACTTGGATTTGTACAAGATCATCACCGTATTCTACCTCCTGGTCCACCCCATTTAACGATCCAGGTTTACACTTGCCCCTACACGCTTTTTGTACTAACATTGTTATTTCATAACTAAATTTGAAAACAGAAGGATGAAAATCGCATAAACAACGAATTAATGTGGTTTTCGAGCTGTGATGAGCATATGGAATGGAAGAGACACCAAATCAAGTATTTTGAAAAAGCTCTACGAGAAGTGGAACCTCACATACCGATGAGATCAATACCAAGAACTTCTGGTTTTTTACATTTGACAGAAAAAGATGGTGCAACACCTGTAAGTTATCGGGTTATCGGGTTGAACCCGAACCCGATAAGCCGAGTAAAAATAACCCTAACCCGACCCTATAAGGCTATCGGGTTGGTCGGGTTGACCCGATAGACCCGATAAGCCGAGTTGGACCCGAATGAACCCGACCCTATAAGGCTTTATCGGGTTCGGGTCGGGTAGACCCGTTTGACAGCCCTAACTATTAGATCTGCTTGCATTCATGGAAGCACCCATCCTTTTCCATGCTAAATGTCTCACTTTCACTACACATAGTTTCAACACACTCATATTCTCTCTTTTAACCGTATGTATTTTGTTATCTATTATTTTTTCTTTCCAAATCCGTAAGGTGTATAATTTCTTAGTCTATATCTGTGTGTGCACATTATGTGTATGTTTTTTGTCACTCAACTAGATACTGCTAGACTTTTGGTAAAATCAATATACAGTGATGTCAAATTACCAATTCTGACACGAATGTATACATTGATGGAATGTTTCTAAACCTCAAACAAGAAGTTTTGGAGAATCAGAGTAAATGGCGAATTAAAACACTAAACAATTTCCATTACTCGACATGCATTCAAAAGTTACACTTTGTCGAGCAAAGTGTATCATATACAGTTGCGGTTGCCACATAGAGTATAATATCTTGGTGCGTTATATCGTACGCAGTGAATGTGAAGTTTTTGAACAAACTGAAATAACAAGTATTGTAAGACAGTCACAAAGCTTGACCTTTTCTTAAATTTAGCTATAGACTATATTTTAAGAATGTTGATGCAAATAATTACTAAACTTACATAAGTCGCACCTCCATTCTCGCCACCCGACTTGTTTACCTTTTAAGAGCTTTATTTTGATCAGATTCTTAAGTTTTGTCCAAAAAAAAATGGACACAGAAACACAATCACCATTTAGGTGAAACATTTGATGGCCAAACAGGGCGGTACCGGAAAAATTTTCAAAAGCGGGCAAAAGTTGAGAGTAAATGTCAAGTCGGGTCATGTCACTAACTCGGCCTTTGTCGATGTAATGAAAGTGATTTTACTTTGAATGAATGAAAACTTGTTTAGATAGAACCTAAACTAGTTGTGATTATATAGACAATATTTATGACATATTTGCTTTACTTATCAATATCTATACTATTATATAAAGCATTTACAATGTGAGTCTCATTAAAAATTAAGATAAGGAGGTGCAATTTTGACCATCCATTTTATTTTAGAAGATCACATCATAGAGTGACATGTGTCACTTCTTAATTAAAATATCACTTTTATTTTTAATTTGACATATCTTTTTATCTATTTATTTTTTTTATGATCTAATTTCACCGTATTTTCTAAAATTCCGTGATCTTTAATTTAACATCCTTTTTTATATCTTTTTATAAATTTTTAGCTTTTCACATTTTTAGTGGGTTTATTTTGAATTTTTTAACAACTTTAACTTTAATTTGAATACAAACTTGATTCGTAGAAGATATATACTTTTGGAGACAATGTTTGATGGGCAAGAGAGTGTGTGAGTCTTTATACAAGCGAGAATGATGTTAATATGATGTTGCGGGAAAGCTACGGAAACCCAAACAAACGAATTCTCTAAGCGGGTAGGGAATTGCGGAGCGAGTTGGGTTAGCAATTTTTATCGCCGCCGCTATGCGCGGGTATCCAACTAGTTTATTCAGTTTTCTTCTTAAATGGGTCGTGGTCGTGATGATAACTATCTTAAACTTTAGATATTTAAATGATATGTTACTACAGTTGATCTAAAAACTAGTATATTGTCATGGATGTGTCAACGCAAGTTTACAGGATATAAATAGGATTAAATTCAAAGTACGTAAATGATATCTTTTTGATGTTTTATATTATACCCACTCTGTCTCATTTTTATTGTTTATGTTTTATTTTTGAGTGGTGATTTGCACACTCTAGAAATTGATTTGCACATTCAAATTATATGTATTTATACCCTTACATTAATTAGTGGAGTGTGTAAATTTTAAAGGCATAATAGGCATGACACAATCATTTGAAGTGTGTCAATAAATTTGTAGAGTGTGCAAATCATCTCCCTTTATTTTTGGGATGTTTCAATTTAATTGTCCATTATTAAAAATAAATAAAGAAGTTTAATCAAGTTTACTATAATACTTTGTTTGAAATTATTATTACAGACATTAAAGAAGACTTTATTTAATTAGTTAAGGGTAAAACTGGTATTCATCCAAAAAGTTAAAAAGAAAAAAGTAATAAATGCTTTTTCTAAACCGCGAGCATTTATCGAGGGACGATAATTTTGTGACAGTAGGAGTAGTATACAAATGGGTTTCATTTAACGACTATATGAACAAAAACTGGTCTGAAGCCTCGTATGATTTGAGTGACCATAATATTCTTTAGTTTTGATCCACCCTCTTACGTAGTGTTTGGTATGATGTACGCAGTAATGAAATTTGAAATGGAAACGGTTATTACGATTGAATGAAAAAATTTGTTTGGTTACAATTATACAATGTAATGACTCATTACAATATTACAATGAATGACTCATTACATCAAAAACTATCATTTTCATTCCATAGGGGTTCCTTCCTTTTTTTTTATTACGTCCGTAATGTAATCAAAATTACATAAAAGTCCACCATTAACTAACCACATTAAATACACTTCTTATTAACTATGGGCATTTTAGTCTTTTCTTATCGATTGCATTCATTCATATCATACCAACCAAACATCACTAATAAAGAAGGTAATGAATTATTACATTACATCATTTATTCTATTACGTCGCTTTTTTCATTCATTTAACATTTTGTTACATTCTACCAAACAAACCATTAGAGTTCTCCCATTATACACCATCTCAATTTGGACTTTTATTTTCTTTTTAAAAGGCTACTGTTTGTTTTTTTCTTTCAAGTATATAAAGTTTTACTTTTTAACTATTTTATAACCTCTTATTGGTTTAAGCTTTTAGAGGTTGGTCAAGACAAAACTACGTATTTTAGGATCCAAAATATGCATATCCATTATGTTTATTGTATCTATAATTAATAAATAAAACACAAACACAAGATTTTATATTTTTAATTCAGTAAACAAAATCATGTAGCACATTGTCACGGACTTGTCTCGACAAAAGTTTTTCGTGCGGCACTTAGTCTCAACTAAGTCAGCCTTGCTCAAACACTCAACGATCTAGGCAGCTAAGAAAGCTTTAAAGGAAGGAACACAAGTGAAAGGGGAAATGCTTTGTATTGCTAAAGAGAACTTTACAAGAGGGAATACTAGTGAAGAATGAGATGATTTCCCCAAATGAGGATGACTCAATTTATACTATATAAACTAGGGCTACAAATAGGCTTTACTACAAGGGCCAGTATTCTACAATCTTCTACAAGAAACTTCTAGGTCTTCCATGAGCTTTCAATGGCTTCCAAGAGCTTCCAAAACCTTCTCCCACCTTCCATAGAATTCCACTAAGTCTTCTAGTCAGGTGTAGAACAATTCGGAATCCCGGGTGACCTCGTAAAATTAGGCGGGACGTGACATCCTCCTCCACCTAAGCTCACGATGTCCTCGTCGTGCCATCCTCGTGATATCTCTTGATCTCATCCGCAAACTGCCACAATAAGTCTTCCGCTTCCCAACTTGCTTCACTATCAGGCAAGTCACGCCACTTGATCAAGTACTCTATATAGCTCGGAACTCCTCGTCTTCGTATCGTGCGATCCGACAAAATCTCTTCAACCTCTCGATCGTACGAAGTAACAACTGTTGTTGGTGCCCGCTTGGACACTCCTCGTTCCGGGTCTTCCTCGTCCCCATGATAAGGCTTGAGAAAGCTAACGTGAAAGACCGGGTGGATCTTCAACTTGGGCGGTAGTTGAACTCGATAAGATACCATTCCAACACGTCCAATCACCGAGAACGGGAATTCATAGCTCAGTATAAATCCCTTATGAACCTTCCTCAGCGACTTGAATTGTTGAGGCAAGAGCTTCACCATCACTTGATCTCCGACCTCGAACTCAACGTGTCTCCTCTTTTCATCCGCCCACTTCTTCATCTTCTTAGCCTCCTTGTCCAACGATTCTCGGGCCAAATCCGCTTGTTCGTGCCACTCCTTTATGGTTTTGTAAGCGGACATGATACTCTCCTCGTATGATGCGGCTAAGACATTAAGAGTCAATGGTTGGCGCCCCATGACCAACTCAAAAGGACTCTTCCCCGTGGCTTTACTCCGTTGCATGTTGTAAGAGAATTGAGCAACATCAAGGAGTTTAGCCCAATTATGTTGGTTGACACTCACATAGTGCCGAAGATAGAGCTCCAATAGTGCATTCACCCTCTCCGTTTGGGGATGAAAACTCGTGGAGAAGTTCAAATCCGTCCCCATGATCTTGAACAACTCCGTCCAAAAGCGCCCCGTGAATCTCGGATCTCGATCACTAACAATCACATGTGGCACTCCCCAATACTTTACCACATTCTTGAAGAAGAGCTTGGCCGTATTATCTGCCGTAACATCGGGTGATGCGGCTATAAAGGTTTGGTACTTCGAAAATCAATCAACCACCACAATAATACTTCCACCTCCTTCCGACTTCGGCAAGCATGTGATAAAGTCCATGGAAACACTCTCCCATGGTCCCTTGGGCGTCGGTAAAGGTTCTATCAATCCTCCTGATTTCTTTTGCTCTATCTTGTCTTGTTGGCAAATAAGGCACGTCAGCACGAATGTCTCAACATCGTCCCCCATACTTGGCCAGTAATAAGTGCCCTCGACCAATGCCAACGTCCTCGTAATCCCTAGATGACCAGCCCACTTTGAATCATGACACTCTTTCAAGATTGCTCGCCTAAGGTCGCCCCACTTAGGCACGTAAAGGCCATCTCCTTTTGGTGAATAACTAGTCTCCCTTGACCAAATCACTGGGTCATCCTCTTTTCACCAAAGCTATGAATCTTCCTTGGCCAAAGGATCATGTTCCAACCATTCCTTTATTCGGTCTTGGAGGAAGAATTGGGCTTGTGTAATGGCCGCAAACTCCATCTTGCGACTCAATGCGTCGGCTACCACATTAGCCTTCCTCGGCTTGTATTCCAATTGGTAGTCGAACTTGGCTAGGAAGTCTTGCCAACGAGCTTGCTTGGGACTTAACTTCTTTTGGGTTTAAAAATAACTCTTGGCAATGTTTTCCGTCTTGATCACGAATCTCGAACCCAACAAATAATGCCTCCAAATCCTGAAGCAATGGACAACCCACTGTCATCTCTTTCTCTTGCACCGTGTACTTCCTTTCCGTTTCTCTCCTGTGAGATTCCGTCTCGTTTTAACTTTTTGCTCTCGAATAACGATCGGTGTCCGTCTTACCTTAGAACTCCTCTAATATAAAAGTCTGATGCATGCGTATGAACCCGGAAGGCATGTCACATATGGTAAGTCCAACAAACCGGCTCTTCCTATCCGCCTTCTTTAACTCTTGAACGCCGCTGGCACTCTTCGTCCATATCCAAGCTTTGTTCTTCTTCAATAGGTCCGTCAAAGGGGATGCTATAGCCGAGTATCCCATGATAAACCTGCGGTGATAGTTCACCTAGCCAATAAAAGATATCAACTCCGTAACCTTGGTTGGTGGTTCCCAATCTTGGATAGTCTTTATCTTTGCACCATCCATCATCAATCCTCCGTCCTTGATCTTGTGTCCTAAGAACTCGACTTCATCTTAGGCGAAAGAGCACTTCTCCAACTTCACATAAAGTTTGTTGTCTCGTAACACCTGGAACACCTGTTTCAAATGCAAGACGTGCTCCTCCAAGGTATGACTATAAACAACAATATCGTCTAAGTATACCACCACAAATTTGTCAAGGAACGGGTGAAACAACTTATTTATGAGGGTACAAAATGTCACGGGAGCATTGGTCAAGCCATATGGCATGACTAAGAATTCGCAAGAGCCATACCGAGTGACACATGTCGTCTTGGCCTTGTCTCCCTCTGCTATCCGTACTTGGTAGTATCCCGATCTCAAATCCAACTTGGTGAAGTATCTCGCCTTTCCAAGTTGATCAAACAAATCCGCAATGAGAGGAATAGGGTACTTGTTTTTTATTGTCACCTTGTTAAGTTCCCGGTAGTCTATACACATCTGCAAGGACCCATCCTTCTTCCTTTGAAATAGCACCGGCGCACCGTATGGGGGCTTTCGATGGTCGAATATAGCCCGCATCCATTACCTCATTGAGTTGGTCGCGTAACTCTTCCAACTCGGGTGGTGGCATTCTGTAAAGGGCTTTGACGGGGGGTTTGGAACCCGTCTCTAACTCGATGGTATGATCCACCTCCCTCCTAGGTGGTAGCTTCTTGGGCAACTCCTTGGGCATCACATCCTTGAACTCATCAATGTAACACCCCCCAAAATTACAACAACGCAGCAGAATACCACTTGGGGTGCTACTTCATAGTATGAAGTACAAGTTATAGAAAACGACCTCAAAAGAGACGTTTTAAAAGAAATGCACATTCGATTAAAATATCAAAGTAAATTCAGGTCCCAATAATTTCTTTTTAACAAAAGTTACAAGAGTTTAAACATGACTCCTTTGTATATTTTAATAATAAATGGTTGTCGAATGTGAAGAAAAACCAAGTCTTTAAAGTTTTGATATCCGCGCATCCAAATGCTCCCAATGCTCAGCTAGCAAAATAATAACCTGAGAAAATACATGCAAAATCGTCAACAATAATGTTGGTGAATTCATAGGTTTAAGTAAAAGCAGTATTGAAATAGTTCAAGTAATATTTCAGTAAGAAAGTAGCGTTACAATATTTCAACGTATTATTTCCGAAATCCAAGTAGTGATTCAATAAATCAGGAAATGTTCAGTAGTGGACCACAAGATTTAAGTAATGTAGACAAGAGAAACAGATTCACCAAGTCTAGAAATGAAACAAGTATTATTGCACTAAGCTCATGACACCGAACCTTAACACGTAATATAATCAAATCAGTAATCGTAATATCTGCCCCAAACAGGAAAAAGGATGCTGCCAAACATCCTGCGTATTATTCAAATGTTAAATGCGCCACATGGTTATCTAGAAACCATATCCCGGGCGGGGATTGTCAGTCCCGATAGATCTATCCACAACACTCGCGTTTACTCAGCCGGTATTTAACGGTTCATGATAGAAAAGGGGACTTAATTGGCAAAGGGTACTTAGGCAATAATATGATCTGGAATAACATACAATTGAAAAACACTTGTGTCCAATGTAAAACAAGTAATGTGCTCAAAACTCTCAGTTTTCATATATAAGAATTCAGTGATCTCAAATCATGTAGTAAGCAAATCAAGCTTTAGTAAATTCATGAGTAAACAACCATGTATTAAAAGTCATGTAACGCTTAAGTAGTAGAAATCAATAAATTTGCTTAGTAAACGAGCATGTATTCTCACCCCGAAAAACAGTTTATGAAAACCATTAAAAGAGAAAAGGTGGGGCTATGAACTCACCGAGGAGTGATGAAGACCAAAAGTAGATGAATCATCGGACGAGCGAGAAGCGTCTAAGCACAACCTAAAAGATGTGACGCGGCTTAGAATGATAAAGAAGGTCGATACATAAAAATAAATCAAATGATCACGAGATATGTTTCTGAGATATGCATGGCATTGCATTATAACTCAACCGAAGTATTTTTATCCCCAAATTGGTACACAACCTACAGTTATAATACATTAAGTGTCTACTAAGTCTCACTTAGCGATTCTTATCTTATTACTATGTGGCCGCACTTTTATTTCTCAAGAAAAGGCGTAAAAGTATGTTGCTGAATTTTAGTCAACTTTACAAGACCATATCTCTTAACATATAAAAGATACAAGGATGGGGATCTCACCCCTGGAAAGATGCTTAAGTCTAGTTTCCAGAACATTAGGCCTTTTAATCAAACAATTTACCAATCCACGGGAAATGAGTTTTTACTAATCATAACTCAAAACAGAAAGTTCGCTGAATTTCTAACGCTTACGGTTTTGGCCATAAATCCTATTCTAAAATAGAAATCAAGTTGAATCCAAAGAGATATGAAAGCTTATGATGTCTAGTGTTTAACTATGTTTTAAAAACCCAACACTTTAGTGCAAAAATCTGGAGTTAAATCCCTTTTTCAAACAGTAGTTTCAGACTGACCAGTTTGACATAAAACGGTCAAACTCAACTCAACCGAAGGAAAATGGCTCTATCCAATTCGAAACATGTACCTTGAACTTATTTTTACAATCCCATAAAATAATACAGACCTTCTCAGGCCAAAAGTTTACTGAAATTAACCCATTTATACCGCTGGTCTGCAACAGTCCCAAGTTTTCCTACCAAACACTAATTTTGACGTATTTTCCAAACCGTGATAGCTATTAAAGTGAATCCACTTGGAGAAGTTAGATTAAGATGCATACTACTGATATTAGCTTTTCTATTCTACATTTTAGAGAGTTAACCTGGAGTTTAACTCGTTTTCCAAACAATGTTCCAGATTTGACTAGCAATCATAAAACAGCCATAACTCCCTCATCCGGAGAAGTTGATAAACCATCCAATTCGTCACATGAATCTAAGACATAAATCTATCCAACAATGCAATTTATTCACAGGCTCCAGGCCAAAAATTATTCGAAATATCCACGTTTTTCTATTGATATAAAAACAGTCCCAAAAACTTATATAATTTCAATCCAAACACTATTTTTAACAACATCAAACACCATGCAATGCCGTTATAATCTCTTCTATATATCTCATACATCAAAACCTCACATAACTTAGAAAATCAAAATCAAGATAAATCAAGATCATGCATGTGCACAAAATATGAAAATCAAACACATGCATTGTATAGAAACTAATCAATGAAAAAGGGTAACAAAAGACTTACAAACAGCAATAAAAATCAAGAAAAGATCAATCACAAATTCTTTTTTCTTTTCTTTGTGTAGCCGAAACCCAATCAACCTTAAGAACAAACCCTAACTTGATTTTACTACACCAAATCTTGCAAAAACCTTTATATTTAAACCCCAATTGCTTCCATTTACCTTCAATTAGATCAAAACCCTTCAAAATTAAAATCAAGAAAATTAAGAACTTGAGGAAATCTTATGCATGGTGGATTTTAATTGAAAAGTATGATGGGGTTTGGTATGTGCTTAAATACACATACCATTTTCCTTTATAAACGGACTTAAAAGCCTAAAAACATGCCAAAAATACATTGTATTTGTATGTTTGCATTTGTGTTGTGCAGGAATCGGATATTCAAGAAAAGAAACAAAAAGGAAGCCAAAACCAAGCACGGAATGGAAAGAACAAAGTCGAAGGTAATCCAAGTGAAGAAAATACAACTTGAGGGACTAAAACTGCCAAAACCTCAAGTTGTATTTCAAGAATTAAAAGACAAGGGTCAAAAATTACAAACCAAGCAAAGATTGCATTCAAGTTATACAACTTGAGGGGACCAAAGCTGCCTACTTCCCTAAAAGCCCTCTTTCCCGCCCAACAAAAACCCAGTACAACTTGGATGTCGTCCCATACCTTCTCCCCTGCAAAACCACTCAACACCCTAGCCAAAATCATTTCATCCACCCTACTACCAACCCCCCCAGCTGTATAAAGTCCATGTTGGCAATCCCTCACCTTTCCAAAAGCATTTCGATGGTTGAGATTGCCTC
>BQNB010006897.1:4096-90917 GCA_026074375.1 Tanacetum coccineum
AAAAAAAAACTAAAAATAAAAAAATATAATATAAACAAATCAGTTAAATATAACCTGATATTAATGAATTAAAGAAGGATATAATCGACAGAAGAAAAAAATGATCGATTGAAAAAGACGATGATCAATCGATAAATTTATTCTATTAGTTAAGTTATTCGTTGGTCGAAGAGAGAGAAAAAATAGATCGAAGCTAAAACACACACTATGCGTGTGAATTAAATGAGAAGGTTACTAATTTTTTTTTTATATATTGGACGAAATAGCCCTTGTAGTGTAAATTGTGAATTTAATCACATTCGTTGGATCATATGAAGATGGAGGGTGGAGATGAGTCCCCCAGTATCCAATAAAAGTTTGGTATCCAAATGAACTTAAATCAAATAACATACGACACACATCAAAATAATATTCCCTGACACTCATTAATACCTAAAAGATAATTTGATTATCTTTTCCTTTGGTTTTACATATTCGACAGAAGATACAGACCATTAAGGTACTACGACACAAGTTGTTTGGGTAATCGTGAAGTAACGACTAGCATCGTGATGTACTTGTTCGACGTGTTGTGTGAGCAACCGTAGAGGTGGTAATTTAACCACTATGTTTTCAAGATCAAGATCAGGCGTAAGTTTATTGATTTTTATCATTAAACAAAAGGTTAGTAAATTACTTGTTTACTTTATTAAGTGTTAATTCTATGTGCCTTAACTAGATCCAATCCGCTGCGTACTCACATCTGTCTATGGAACATTGCTACAATTTGGTAAACATTCACACGCCGGTTACCTCAGGATCACTCCAAATCACTAGATGCTAAGAGTCAACAACTGTCAAGTCTATCGTGATTTGGCTGAGCTACAGATTCCCGCTGAATGTCCAAAGCTTGTAAACGGACATTACTTATTTTTCCATGTGGGTAAAAAGGGTGTAAGATAACAAGTGTTGTTTTTGATAACATTTTAGTGAGAATAGCATCATCCCATGGACTCAAAGTTCACTTTTAATTGTCAAAGGTTGTTTAAATGTCTTGAAACATGAATAAAACAATACTTTTTGCTACATCAAGTTTAGTATCATGTGGAACTGAAAACAGTTTGTTAATACAGCGAAAATAATGAAAACAGATAGGAACAATGATGGAACAATGATGGAAAATTTTAATTAAGGGATAATGTAACCTTTTTCATCAAGGCCGTCCAATTACTAAGATATTTCCACAAAAACACACTTGCCTTCACATTACCATTATCCAGCTGCTTCAAACAATCTTCAATAGTAACTTCAATGGCATCTACTTCAGCTTCATTCGTTCAAAAGAGCTTTAAGTATGATGTCTTCTTAAGCTTTAGAGGTGACGACACTCGTAAGAATTTCGTTGATCATCTTTATCATGCTCTTGAGCAAAAAGGCATTGAAACATACAAAGATGATGAGAAAATCAGAAAAGGGAAAACCATCAGTGATGAGCTTATTGAAGCCATTGAAGACTCAAGATTTTACATTATTGTCTTCTCCAAGAACTATGCTTCTTCATCTTGGTGCTTGGAAGAACTTGTTAAGATTATGGAATGCGAGAAGATGACCGAGCATATTGCTTACCCTGTGTTCTACGATGTGGAGCCCACTGAAGTACGCAAACTATATGGTCCAGTTGGAGAGGCTTTTAAAAAACATGAAAAGGAAGAGTCTGCTGGGAAATGGAGAGAGGCTTTAAAAGAAGCAGCCGCTCTTGCTGGCTGGGAGTTGAAGACCACTGCTAATGGGTAAAATTATTCCTCACATCCAAGGCAATATATATTGTTTGAGTATACATATTTTTTCTGATCTTTTACCTGGTGGTTGGCCGGGTCGAACTGGTTGAATTCATCAAGGTGTATTTCTAGTGCATGCAACCACCATAGTTACAGTTTTTTGCTTCCAGGTAGACTCAACATGTTTTGACACGTAATAATATTGCCCTTTATCTAATTAACTGACCAAGCCAACAAATTATACTTTCAACATCTACGTGTAAAAGGGTAATTCATGTCATCTCTTTTTATATTCTGAACTTTCAACTCAAAGCTGAGTATTTATGAAACATTGGATATGATATATCATGTCACAATTTCACATAGAACTGTAAGTGTTGTAGACCAGAAAGTGATAGTTCATGAGGGACTTTAACAAGCTAGCTAACTAATCCTTCTTTGCAATACAGGCACGAAGCTAACTTCACACAAAGAATTATTCAAGATATTTCACTAGAGTTACGTTTCATCAATTCGAGCGTTGATGGAAACCTAGTAGGCATGGAGACCCGTGTAAATGAAGTTATTTCATCTTTGGAAACGGGTGTTGATGATGTTCGCATGGTAGGGATTAAGGGAATGGGAGGTGCAGGGAAGACAACTTTAGCTAGAGCGGTTTTTGATAAAATATCCTTTCAGTTTGAAGGTCAATGCTTTGTTGAAAACATAAGGGAAGAATCAAAACCTTCTTTGTCTGGGTTGAAGTCGTTACAAAAACAAGTACTTACAGATGTTTTAAATAATCAAGGAATCACTGTGAATGGTGTTCATGAGGGGAAAAAGATGATTCAGAAGAAGATGCATGTTAGAAAGGTTCTTATTGTTCTCGATGATGTTGATAAGATAGAGCAACTTGAGGCATTAGTGGGTGAGGGTAATTGGTATAAGCCAGGTAGCAGAATTATCATTACAACAAGAGACGAGCAAGTACTAGTAGCACACAAAGTGTGTTTGATTCAAAACGTGAATTTGTTATCAACCGAGGAAGCAATATGTCTCTTTAGTAGGTATGCATTTGGAAAAGATGTTCCAGTTCCAGGGTACGAAGAGCTGTCTGGACTAGTTGTACGTTATGCAGCTGGTCTCCCCTTAACGATCAAAGTTTTGGGTTCGTTTCTTTGTGGTAAAAATGATCTTGACTGGAAAGATGCCATAGAAAGGCTAAAAACAATTCCACTGAAAGAAACTCTGGATAAATTGGAATTAAGCTATAAGGGTCTAGAGGAGGATTACAAGGAAATATTTCTAGATGTCGCATGCATACTCAAAGGTTGGCCAAAAGACGATGCAGTCATAGCGCTTGAAAGCTGTGGATTTCACGCTAGAAATGGCTTAAGAGTTCTTGAGCAGAGATCTCTTATGAATATATCTGAAGATGGGTATTTGGAGATGCATGACCATATAGAAGAAATGGGCATGAATATTGTTCGTCGTGTGAACCCCAATAAACCTGAAAGGCATAGCCGGTTATGGATTGACGAGGAAATTGAAGATATATTGGCTAATGACCTAGTAAGTATCATGTTATTTGGGTTGTTAAACTAAAAAGTCAATATACTTTTCTAAAACATCAATTTAGTCATCGAACAAAAACAAAATTTTGTTTTATGACTAGTAATATACAAAATAGCTTCCATGATAACAAGCCATTTAACACCAAACCACCACCTTCAATATAAATGAAACCCAACAATCCCCAAATTTGACGAAAATTGAAAACCCTAACCTTAGAATAACAAATCCCATACTTAACTTCATTCAACCAATTCCTCTAACTTAATAGAAAAAAACAAAAATACCCAAATTTTATAAGAATTAGAAACCCTAACCTAAACATTTCATTTCAATTCGAGAAATTAACTTCATAAAGGGGATATTTTGAAAAAGTAGATTGACCTTCTAGTGCGTTAAAATCGAGTTATAATAAATTCTTTTTGTAATGAAACAAATCTCACGATCACTGCTATTTGAATTACAGGCTACCCAAGAAACAAAATGTATAACAATGTTTGCAGAGGAATCCAATCTTAAAATTTTAATGAACGGTCTCACAAACATGAAGGAACTTAGATTTCTTCAAGTGGATACAGAATATGTAAGTGAAGACGAAGTTTGCAACTGGGGCTTTGATGAAGTTAGTCTACACCTTCCAAAATCCTTACGGTTTCTGAGATGGCTTGGTTATCCTTTTTCAAGTTTGCCGAAAACATTTCAAGCAAAAAAACTTGTTGGACTTGAAATGGCGTTTGGCAATCTGGTTCAACTTTGGAAAGATGGAGAAGAAAAGGTAGAAATATGGTTGATTAATTGGTAGTTTATCTTTCCTTCTTTTGTTACTCATTACGCCAATTAACATTTATCTTTCCTTTTTTTGTTGCTTTTGACAGCCTTTTTTAAAGCTCAGGTTCCTAGACTTCACCAATTTACAGTTGAGAACCCTTGACCTTAGTGTGGCTCCGAATCTTGAGACACTAATTCTTCATAGTTGTTATAATTTGGTAGAAGTTCATTTCCAGGTTACTCCAAATCTAAAGGAGTTACGTATCTATTATTGTAAGAGATTGGAAAAATTACATATGCCTGCTGAATGTCCAAAGCTCGTTAATTTCAAACTCAGTAATTTAAAGTTGACGAGCCTTCACCTCGGGATCACTCCGAATCTTGAAACACCAAAAGTCAACAGCTGTACTGATATGGTCAAACTTTAGTTTCCCGCTGAATGTCCAAAGCTCGTAGATCTCAAGCTCAATAATTTAAAGTTGCCGACCCTTTACCTCGGGATTACTCCGAATCTTGAAGAGCTAAAAGTCAACGACTGTACTGATATGGTTGAACTTCGTATGCCCGTTGAATTTCCAAAGCTCGTAGATCTCGACCTCAGTAACTTAAAGTTGACGTCCCTTCATCTCGGGATCACTCCAAAACTTGAGACCCTAAGTCTCAAAGATTGTTGTAATTTGGTAGAACTTCACTTGCCCTTCCGTTGCCTAAAGCTCAAAAACCTCAGCCTTATTGGTTTAAGTTTGAGGAACCTTCACCTTGGAATGACTCCCGATCTCGAGACTCTAAGTCTTGTCGGATGTGACAGTTTGGTAGAACTTCACATGCACTTTGAACGTCCAAAGCTCAAATTCCTCAGCCTACGTATTACAAACACTACAAGAAAAAGTAGAACAGGTGACCAAGTTGATGTTGACTCTTTATTGGGCTTACCTCTTTCTATAATCAACATCCAGCAGTTCGGAATCTTGAGAAACCTAATTCTGTACGCAGCCTTGAGATTTCTACAGTGACCATTTGCCATTTTCAATGTTTATAAACGCTTACTCTGAAAGGCGGTATTCCAGAGGTTTCGGAGTTCGTTGTCCAGTTAGAAGGTCTAGAAGAGCTGATTTTTTTGTATACAAACACTACAAGAAAAAGTAGAACAGGTGACCAAGTTTTCCCCGGGAAAGCTCACTAAACGACAAAAGTTTGTCTGACGTGGCACCAATTCTGATAGACTTTTTAGTCAAAGTTTGGATAGAGTTTCCCGGGCGACATGTCGCCCGGGATTAGTTGGCTAAAATTTGACAAAAAACTCGACGAAAATCTTGGTGGCATTTTTTCCTGCTCACTTTCCCGGGAGACATGTCGCCCGGGAAGATTTTTATAAAAAAAATTAAATAGCTTGAATGTTTAAGCCTGGTAGTTAGTGTTAATTAACGTTTGTTACTTTTTCCCGGGCTACATGTCGCCCGGGAAACTTTTTTATTAAAATTCAACAAAAAAATTGTAATGAAATTCCTGGCGGCAATTTTTCCCGCTCACATTTCCCGGATTACGTATTTTATTAAAAAAATTAATTATGCTTATAAATCATTATTATTTATAAAATATATTTTATAATTATATATATATTTTATAAATAATAATTTATAAAGATACGTATAAAATATATAATAAGAATTTCCGCCTAAACTTCCCGCCGAAAATTCCCGCCTAAAAATTATGAGGATATTAACTATAAATATGATACTTATATACAGCACCACCACCACCAACTCTTATCCTTACAAACTCTTTACACCACCACCATCACCACTCAGTTTTGTAACTTATGCAAATTGAGTCGTATGAATCTTTTATGTGTTGATGTGAAAGTGGAGATGTAGTGTTGAGACGATCACATAAACCACACAGCTTTGGTAAACTTTACTATGCGTGTCCTCGTTCAAAGGTAAATAATAAGAACCTTTTTTATTTATGCAATATATAAATAATTTGTTTTTAAAAATGACATTCTTTATGATTTTTTATCGTTTAACAACCTTCACAAAAAAATCATGGATGTGGATATTTTAAATGGAAGGATGAGATCACTTTTGAAAACGCAAGTTCTTTTTCGAGACCGACAACACCTTCAAATTCTTCTTTGCGTGCGAGTTCTTCTTCAGGATCCTCTAGAGCTGCACTTAGTCCTGGAAACACAGAGTGCTCAAACCGCAAGCTCTTAACTATGAAGATAAAGATACTAGAGGCAAGACTAGCCATGGAGAAGAATCCTGATGACCACCCGTGTGAGTCAGCTGCAATACTTCATGAGCTTTTAAATGAAATGGAAAACTTTCGTGTGGAGTAGTAGTTAGTGTATTTGGTTGAATGTGCTAAAATAAAGGAGATTTAGGGGATGCCCACGTTTCCATGTTTTCACCATTTTAGGATGTAGTGGTTTATGTTTTTGTCATGTTTTTTTAATAAGAATTCTTATGTTTATGGATATACAGAAAATTGCTCCACAACCATCTCTCAATTCTATCTCGACATGCCAATGAACACACCTTAAAAATGTAGATAAACATACATACACATAAAGGGTATTTGATTACATAAGTCTTCACATACATGAAAATACAAATGCATAAACCATTTATTATAATGCATTCAATACAAATGCCAATGGTGCAAACATGAACACACCTTAAAAACATAGATAAACACACATACACTTAATGTGTTGACATACACATTTTTATTCAAGAACACATAACACAGGGTCCTTAAAACGGCACATTCCCCTTCAACTTTTCAATGAAAAGCATCTTCGCATCAGCCCTCTCCTCTACCCCCCTTTCCAGGGCTTGCAACCTTTGAACCATCTCCTCGTCTCTCTGTACTAGCTCTTGCAAGTACTCAATTGACCTGTCCTTGTTCACAACCCAACCAGGAGAAGCTTCAAGTTCTTGAGCAAACAATTGATATTCTTCTATGACAGCACTTAACTTCACACTCAGATTATTGATCATGCGTACCATCCTAAGGTCAGCTTCCTTGGCCCTCTAGAAATACAAACTCAAAACATCTGACCAAGTAGTTGACTGGGCAGAAGCTTGCAACTCCATAATCCTTCTCAAGTTCCACATTGTTTGTTGTATTTTGGTTCTATGCATACAAATACAACTCACAACCCTTATATACACAACATTCCACTAAGAATACAAGTTGCTATACACCCCACTTTGAAAGCCACTTACCCACCCTTTAAATATGAGCCACTATCCTACAACACAATCAATTGTGCAGACAACTATTTACACGGTATGAAGATATAAAACATTGAATTGTGCAGACAACTATTTACAAAGTATGAAGATATAAAACATTCAATTGTGCAGACAACTATTTACACAGTATGAAGATATAAAAATATTCAATTGTGTAACATGTCTTGTATCCCACAACACAATCAATTGTGCAGACAACTATTTAGAATGCATACGAGTACTTGAATACTTGAATATCGACTCATCCGTTGGACTATCATCGTTGGACATCTAATCTGTAACAATCTGACTATCATCGTTGGACATCTAATCTGTAATGATAACGTATCGACTCATCCGTTGGACATCTAATGTACAACGATAACATATCGACTCATCCGTTGAACATCTAATGTACAACGATAACATATCGACTCATCCGTTGGACATCTAATGTAACACGATAACATATCGACTCATCCGTTGGACATCTAATGTACAACGATAACATATCGACTCATCCGTTGGACATCTAATGTACAACGATAGCAGAGAATCATCGCGAAGAGGAAGATCAAGAAGGAAATAATTCATCGGAGATTACGACTGATTTTGTATGTGTTATCTATGTTAACTAGTCAATTATGTAATTAATTAAGTAGTACTTATCATGTTCTAGCTACTTATGGGTGATTTCTAAGTAGTTTTGCTACCTTTGATATGACTATCATCGTTGGACATCTAATCTGTAACGATAACGTATCGACTCATCCGTTGGACATCTAATGTACAACGATAACATATCGACTCATCCGTTGAACATCTAATGTACAACGATAACATATCGACTCATCCGTTAGACATCTAATGTAACACGATAACATATCGACTCATCCGTTGGACATCTAATGTACAACGATAACATATCGACTCATCCGTTGGACATCTAATGCACAACAATAAAATGTCGACTCATCCGTTAAACATCTAATGTACAACGATAACATATCGACTCATCCGTTGAACATCTAATGTACAACGATAACATATCGACTCATCCGTTGGACATCTAATGTAACACGATAACATATCGACTCATCCGTTGGACATCTAATGTACAACGATAACATATCGACTCATCCGTTGGACATCTAATGTACAACGATAGCAGAGAATCATCGCGAAGAGGAAGATCATTATGAAATAATTTCATCGTAGAATACGACTGATTTCATATGTGTTATCAATGTTAACTAGTCAATTATGTAATTAATTAAGTAGTACTTATCATGTTCTAGCTACTTATGGGTGATTTCTAAGTAGTTTTGCTACCTTTGTAATTAATTAAGTAGAACATCAAATCTGTAACGATAACATATCGACTCATCCGTTAGACATCTAATGTACAACGATAACATATCGACTCATCCGTTGAACATCTAATGTACAACGATAACATATCGACTCATCCGTTGGACATCTAATGTAACACGATAACATATCGACTCATCCGTTGGACATCTAATGTACAACGATAACATATCGACTCATCCGTTGAACATCTAATGTACAACGATAACATATCGACGCATCCGTTGAACATCTAATGTACAACGATAACATATCGACTCATCCGTTGAACATCTAATGTACAACGATAACATATCGACTCATCCGTTGAACATCTAATGTACAACGATAACATATCGACTCATCCGTTGGACAATTAATTACAATGAATAGGAGAGAATCATCGCGAAGAGGAAGATCCAAGGGGATGAAATAATTGTATTATTTATTTTTTTAGCCATGGACGTGGACAGTTAAGCCGAGCCGAGAGCCAAGAGCCGAGAACGAGCCAAGGGCGAGAACGAGCCAAGTCGACAGCCGAAGGTATTTTGTAACTTTTCTTTATCCTTTTGGTATCTCAAGGGACATGTCACCGGGGAATGTTTATAGTTATTAGTTTGTGTAAAATGCAAAACCAAACACTCATTGACACTGTAAAACGCAAATCTAAACACTCTTTGACACTGTAAAACGCACATCCAAACACTCCTTATGCTGCCAAAATGATGAGAATAAGCTTTTTAAGAACAGCTTATGCTGATAAGCTGTTCTTATTCTCATCATTTTGGCATCATAAGGAGTGTTTAGATGTACGTTTTACAGTGTCAAGGAGTGTTTGGATTTGCGTTTTACACTGATAAGCTGTTTAACAACAACTTAGTCAGATATAAAAGAAAAGTAAGTATTTTTTCATTATACTAGAATTTAAAATTGTATATGCATTCCGATATTAGATGTTGATAGAAATGAGATATGCGTTTGGTATTTATTTTATTAAACCCTTTAGGAATGTTTTAGGATTTTAGTGATTAGATTCGGAAAATCCTCGTCTGAATTTAATCATCCTATAGAAAACCTGTTCGAAATTAATTTCGGAAAGTCCCCTGTTTGGGACTACTTTTTGAATGTTTTGTCTCATTTGGGATATGAATGCATATAATTTGTTTACTATTTGAGATGATTTCGACAGTGTTTCCCCTTTACTCCTACGATATGTCCTGTTAAAACACATATTTGGGGAGGTTTAAGGTGAAATGCTGCCGAAATTTATCTCAAATAGGTAAATCGAGTTACTACGCATTCATATATGAGATGTACTCATTCAAGAAGTGGGTTAGGGTTCCTCCATAGTTTGCACTAGGTGAATAAAACATCTCGGTATTTCTCCGTTTGAATGTATTTAAATAAGTTGCATATAATATACTAATTAGTATCGTGTTAAAAATGCCAGTTAGGTAATTGATAAGAGTTAGGACCACTTTTGAGCGTCATGAAAAGCATTTCTATATCGGTCTTACAAAAATTCGTCGATGATTGCAAGCCAGTAGTGATAGTGCGGGAAATATAAAATGTCCATGCAGAGTCTTGTCGAACAGCATTGTAGGTATCCAGTCAAAAAACCATTCCAAAACACATTACTAGATATGGGTGGGACCCAGGTTTATAAAACATGGGTTTCACCATTGTAGAATCGGATCTATCCTGCCATCGGCCAGTAATAGATAAACACAAGACAACCCTCCAGATGAGTAACATGATAGCATTACTTAATGATCTTAGCTATATTCCTCAAAATAATGAACAAAATGAGCCAACTCAAGGAGATATTGGTAAGACAAGTAATGAACTGACTCAAGCTAAACATAATGAGTTTGAAGAGTTATATGCCAGTGCCAACGAGGTGCTGTACCCCGGTTGTGACTATATGACTCGATTAGACTTTATGGCAAAGTTTACCTATTTTAAGGTTAAAGGTAAATTGACTGATTCAATATTCAATGAAATGCTAGAGTTTTTCCAACATGTATTTCCCACCATGAAAGGATACAAGCTCCCACCGTTATACTATGTAGTAAAAAAGACATTTAAAACGATCAGGTTAGGGTGCGAGTCGATACATGCTTGTGTAAACGATTGCTTCTTATTTCGGGGCGACAATAACAAAGATGTGCATTTATGTCCGGTGTGTAAAATGAGTAGATGGAAAGACAGTAACACACCGAGGAAGAAAGTTCCTAAGAAGGTGTTGCGTTACTTTCTGATCATTCCTAGACTACAACGTTTGTACAAGTCTAGTCACACTATAAAGGAAATGACTTGGCATGCTACTGGAAAGTGTACGGAGCCCGGTAAGATGCAACACCCGGTTGATGGTAGAGCATAGAAGAAATTTGACACCATGTATCCGAATTTTAAAAAAGAACCAAGAAATGTTCGATTAGGGTTGGCTGCTGATGGTTTCAATCCGTTCGGAAACCTTAATCAGGCTTACAACATGTGGCCGGTGATATTGACAACATACAATCTGCCTCCATGGTTATGTATGAAAGAGAGTTCTTTTATGCCGACGTTGTTAATTCCTGACCCTAAATCCCTGGGCAAGGACATTGATGTTTACTTGAGGCCTTTGATTGATGACCTAAAGGTTTTATGGGCACTGAAAGGTGTCGAGACTATAGACGTTGCTACAGGCCAGAAGTTCAATATGAGAGCGATGGTATTATGGACCATCAATGATTTTCCTGCTCGAAGTAGTTTGTCTGGGTGGAGTGGGCAAGGTTACTTGGCATGCCCTACATGTAATAAAGACACTCCATCTGTGCGTGTGTTAGGCAAAACAGCTTATGTTGGCCACAGAAGATTCTTAAAGAAGCCCCATAAATGGAGGAGGTCACTTGAATTCAATGGTGAGATAGAAGACGGAGATCCTCCTAGAAAATTTAACCGGGATCAAATCCAGGCTCAACTTGCTAGATTGCCCACGCGTGTGAAGGGTAAACATCCGAGTTATGGGGGTGTGAAGATAAAACGCAATGTTCTTGTCGAGCTGAACTGGACTAAACGATCTATTTTTTACGAGCTTGAGTATTGGTCTTTTCTTACACTAAAACACAATTTAGACATCATGCATATCGAAAAAAATGTGTTGGAGGCCATCTTGAACACTTTGTTAATGAATGACAAATCTAAAGACACCGCCAAGGCAAGACAAGACTTGAAAAGGTTGGGCATTCGAAGTGGCTTGTGGCTTGGCCAAACCAAAAACGGGAAGTGCTCGAAGCCTCAGGCTGCGTATTCTTTCACACCAGAGAATAGAAAAAAGTTTTGTCAGTTCATCAAAGGAGTTAAACTACCAGATGGGTTCGGATCCAACTTCAAGCACAAAGTGACCGATAATGATACCAATATAACGGGCCTGAAGTCTCATGACTGTCATATAATGATGCAACGTTTACTTCCTTACGGACTTCAGCAATACTTGCCCGATGAGGTTGCAAAACCAATAATCGAGCTATGTTCATTCTTTAAGCAAATCTGCTCTGCAACTTTGATGGAGGATGACATGTTGAAAGCTCAGAGTAAGGTGGTCGATATTCTGTGCAATCTCGAGCTTGTTAGTGCAAATATTACGATATTTAATCTATACGATCTTCTTATGTTTTGGTGATGACAAACATGTAACTTGTAATACGTAACGTAAAGTACGCAAGTTACTCGTAATCACAAATTATCAATGCATACTTGCATCTACATCTCTCGACGTCTCAAGTCTACATCAAAACAGATATTTGTTTGCACCCGATGTAAATCACATAAGGTATGTACAAACAATATTAAACTTGTAGGATGATTTTGTCTTAAACTTTATATTTTTATAAATATAACAAAACTATTTCTCAAAAATTATTTAGACAAATTATTTTTGAATTATAAAGAAATGTTTTATTTGGTAATTATTTTGAATTTCAAAATCTGGTCATTTCCCCCCTAAAATAAGTGTCAATTTCACCAGACAAGTTTGTCACCACAAAAAGATAAAAACAGGAGCGTCTGTCAGGGCGGTCCCTTAATTCGGTCGGCGGTCCCCTTAATTATCCGGCGCCCCTTATATATCTGGGACCGCCGTATCCTGACACACAGTTTTTTTAGCCCCTATAAATAGTGGCTCACCTCCAACTATTTTTAGAACTCTTTTACATGAATTTCTCTCAATTCTTTCTCTCTCTAGATCTCACTAAATCTCTATAAATCTTTGATCATTTAACTTGTTTAATCTTGTTTAAATGTAATCCAATCTTCTACTTTTTCCTTCTTCCCTCAAGTGCAAGAGAAGAACTTCGGGCATCTTCAAGATCCGAAGTTATGTAGTCTAGTTAGTCCATTTGTAATATTTGTTACGTATAGATCGAGTCCATGTCTTTCAATCTTTAGTAGTCTGTAGATCCAAATGATGTATATATTTGGATGGGTTGATTGTGGGTTGGTTAGTATTTTAGGCCTTAAAATACTTTGGTGAAGTGGTAGATTGGTTCTAGCTAAGATTAGGACTCTACATCTAGCTTAGTGTCGGAAAATAATGTAAGCGACACGGTTTATGTGTTTAGGCCATAAAACAGAAGGTTTGTTTTGTTGGGCCACAAAACATAACGGGTTTGGTTGTACCCGAAGAAGGACTCGACATCTAGCTTAATGTCAGAAAATAATGTAAGTGTTGGTATAAGGTTTTCTCCACCGAAAAGGAGCTTGTTGATTAGTGAAGTAACTCTCGAGTTGGATACTCAGGGTGTGGAGTAGGGCGAAGAGGAGCTTCATGACCGAACCACTATAAATCACCGTGTCGGTTTGCATTTTCTTTTACCTTTCGCTTTACTTATTTCTTTATTTACCGCTTTACTTTTATACTTGCATTGTGCTCATGATTGTGTGAATGGTTGTGTATATCTTGTTAGTTAAGGTTGTGTAGATCTTTGTGCTAAATATTGTGAGTACGGTTATATTGTTAGAATATGCGTTGGCTAATGTAAACATGTTGTCGACTCTTCTTATATTAAGTCAAACTTGATCGGGTAATTGATACAAGAGATTTAAAGTTTTTTAAGGAAAACGTATTCACCCCCCCCCCCCCTCTACGGTTTCCACAATTGGTATCAGGAGCCACGTCGCTCTAGTTTTCAAAATAAATGGTTTTTAAAATAGAGTACGATCTATGTATCAAATTACCCATGAAGGGGGATTAAATATGAAAAGTGTTTTGTTGCTTGATTCGTATTAGTTTTGTTGTTATATATACCTCGTATACTAGCTTGACTGAAAATATTCTCAAAAAGCTTGGAAGTATAAAATACGTCTTTGTAAGTCATAGGAGTAAAAATGATGTCTAAAACACGTGTTTTATGTGCTGGAACAACTCCCTGAAGTCCTACGTCCCTACATTAAGTTACCAAATGATTTTATACGAAAAACATGTTTTTGGGTCACTGGTGGCGGTCCCATAAATGTCCGGGCGGCCCCCTAATATATCTGGGGGCCGTCACCTTTATGGGGGCCGCCTGTCTGTTTCGTCAGTTTTTGGCAAACTTTGAAAAATCATATAAAATCAACCGTAAGTCCGTAGAAGTCGTGCCACCCGCCATTTCGAAGATAATTGAGTCTATTTTCATTTAAAAATACTTCCAAGTCTTTATTCTAAACTTAAATATGTCAGAAATTCAAAATACTACAACGTAAAACTTATATTTTATATTTTCCTTTGAGTCGAACATTTCTAATTGATATATCTTTGAAAAATAGTGTATTTGTCTTTTCAAAATATTAATCTTAATTAATTTTTGAAATGGGGAGGAACTATTTTATTCTCAAATCAAATCAAGCTAAGTATACATCGTTATATCTAATACACAAAACAACGATGAATATCCTTATTTGTATACTAGATAATTATGTGTGTTTACTTTTGTTTCAACTTGGTTAATAGATATTAATAAGTAATCATTACTATTTTTAATTGAGCTAATTATATATCTAAACACATGTGTCATGTATGCTACTTGTATGTTACTTGTATGTTACTAGTTTTTCGAATTATGCCTAATAGGAATTACGCTAAATTTCGTGCGTTAAGTTGTAAAATTGTTTGTGCATTGCATATAGGCATAGATCACTATATTTACAAGTGTTACATAAACATCTTGTAGATCATTTTGAGTGTAGTAACCCGTTTAGGATTGAGAGTTCAATAGTTTGTCAAGTGTGTAGAAAAATAATGTCCTAAGATCATATGTTAAAACCCGTCACTAAAATATTTCTAACACATTAACTCTCTTCCAACAAAATGTCTAAATCTTTTCATCATCTTGTGTTGTTTGACCTTGGGTTGGTTAAACAAAATAAAAGATTGTATTAATACATTGGTAATTAAGTTAAATAAAATGTATTTTTAAAACTTTGCTTATGCTTGCATTGTTCTAACACACACACATAATTATATTCCTTTTATAAACGTATAATAATTTACAAAAGATGTGTGTTGTATAAAAATGGTTAGAAAAATCATTTATATACTCATAAAATGTCAAAAACTATGCATAATATACATATCAACAAATAGTTTTTCGCACAAGCAAAATATATGACAATCTTGAAGTAAGAAATTAACTTGTCATTATTCATCAACCTCACACTTACAACTAGTCTTAGGATTAATGGAACACACTATGAAAATCTTTATTTGTCTTCTTTTAAAAGAGTGTTCGTGAGGGTCAAGAAAGATTTCGAATATATATATCAACTCATTATTCAAACTATGATTGATATTATTATCCAATCTAATTGACAAGTTTTTGAGTATAGACAAGAAATCGGATTCTTATTTGTCTAGCTTTAAGATTATATCAAAATGTAACAAGATATATTATCTTAAACCTACATACTCAATCATACTCGATTGATATGAAAATAACGACATCCTTTTCTAAGACGATAAGAATATGCATCGGATCATAACTCACACTTGTGTAAATGATGTCATATTGAGTCTACTTGTCCAATAGTTGTGTTCCAAATATTTGGCAAATATATGCATAAAATACACAATGAAGTAGGATCGACGACTTGAATGTTTTGTTCAAAATATTCAAGCAATTTACCTTGCAATGCAATTGGTAAAGTCGTCATCTCCGAAAAGCCAAACATGAGCAAATGCACAACATATGTAACTTTGCTCAAACAATTCAAAAGCACAACTCAAAACTCAAATTATCCTCTCATCAAAACTTTTTCTTACTTTACCAAATAAGCATAATATTACTTCTTCACCACATGAGAACCATTTAACCATCTGAGGTTAGGACTAGGAAGAATTGAACATATTCCACAAACCATTATCTTGCTTTCGTTCAATAAGTGATCGTAAGAGGATTTCGAATATGAAGATGATTATTATTCAAACGATAATCAATCTCATCATTCAATCTAATTACAAAATTAGAATATGAACATGAAATCGAGACTAGGATTTATCTAGATCACGGAAATATCAATCAAATGACCATAGATATTTTTCCGTGTCTACATGTTTAACCATCCTTGGTTATTACATGAAATCACAAAGTCGATTGCAAGACAACAAGATTAGTCATCGAATTGCAATTCACACTTGCAATGAAGATGTTTCATTGAGTCTAAAGTGTTCAAATGTTGTGTTATTAGCTATGGTCAAATTATACACGCTAAACTTAACACACTCTAAGTAGGATTGACGACTTATGAACTTCCATCGGGAAACTCATAAGTACTCCAACTTGATAAGCAAGACTTGGATGTCATTTCTGAAAACTCAAACCAAGAACCATTATAACTTATATAAGTTTCTCTTAATAACCTAATATCAACACCATCTCCCAAATAATGGAAAAATGATCATTGCCCAAATTTGGCACCTCTACGGATCGATGGATCCTTCATCCTAAATTCATCTTCGGTTTAGGTAGATCCGCCCTATGGCATTAGATTTAAACATCTTCCTCTTGTCAATCTCTTGCTTAAAAGTCTAACATAGATGTAACTAAACTTTAGTTAATCATCATTATTTCTACAAGGAAACAAACACAAGATCTATTGAGGTAAATAACCTTAACTCAATTTCTTTCATAAAAGAAATGCAAAGGTGCATTCTTGAACACTCTCATTATAGAGCATTACACATTGTCACTCTTAAGCATACTCCTAGGTTCTAGATGACTCATTCTCTCTTAACCTACAACAACTTGCTTGCTCTCTCATTTAACCTTAGAATTCTACACATCTTGATTAGGGTTATGCGAACCGGAATTAAAGCATGTTAGTTGAGTCATGTTAGGCCCTCTATGAAAAGAGAATACAAATTTTATCTTTGCTACAATTCATTAGGAAAATATAGAAATTATATTTTGTCTAACATGAGAATGACTACTGGAGAATCTATTGCACTAGAAATTCAATTTGACCTAACGGTTGAATTGCTTCCAAGAGTGAAGTTGGGTTCGTGGTATAACCCGTAAAAATTGTCGTGTTTAGCCTGAATTGAGAACCACTAGTGATAGTCTCATATTCATTCTCTAATTTGATTAAACGGCTCTTCCTAAATATGCCTAATGATAGTCTACATCGATAGACTTTGTATCTCATTAGGAGTGCATACTAAGCAAGTAGAAATTAGATTTCTCCTTAATCAATCTAGACAACATGCACCTCACATATGTGCTTTGAAGCATCAAGATAATAACTTGCTCCCGTCTGATGCAATTATATGACTTCATGATTATTTTGATGCTCAACGATTAATTGCATGTCTATTAAATGTATGTCTATTATAAAGGCGTTTGTCTTTTTCTAGTAATTTAGATAAAATATATCTTAGTTTATCTAAATGACACATGCTCCTAAATGCTAAATGCTAACATGTTTTACATGATGCTTACATTTAAAATTATCATGTTTTGTTTGTGTCATCTTACATGACTTACATGTTAATTGTGCACCTACACTATGTTAGGTTGATGTATGACAAATAAGGTTTAGATGTCATATAGTCTTACACATTAATCTTGTTGATTATTGTGTTGATGCATGCTTAGATAAACTTGCATGCTTATATCTATATGTCTTATACATCTATGTATATATTTTCTCACACTAGAATATCTTTCTTCGCGTCCGAGTCACTAATCTAAATTTTCAAAAGAGTCGCAAAATGGTCTTAAATCTCTTAGAGTCTTCACTCACACACTCCTTTGATCATCGTCTCGCTTTCTTCCAAATCATCTACTCTTTCGTCAAGTAAAGCTTAGATACAAATCTAACGCTCCTCCAAGTAGGTTTGACAACTTAAATATTTCATCCGAAATATTCAAGTATCTTTAACTTGCGATTGCAAACGTTAAAGGTCATATCCGAAAATCCCTATTCAAGCCTTTTAACAACATTAGTTAAAACGCTCTTCATTTCTCTTCGACGAAAACATTCTTTCTCTTCGATGAAACATTCTTTCTCTTCGACGAAAACACTCTTTGTCTTTCGATCACACCTCTTTCTTCTCACTCAACCACGCCTCTTCAACCATAGAAATGGCTAATCTCTTTCCTCCACTATTTCCGCTACCACCTTTAAGACAACCGTATACCTCGTCGTGTGATTGTTCTATGAACATTCGCAATGCTCGAGAAGAGCTACATAACTCTGTGAGTGTAGTTTATCGTACGTTAAGCACCATCCGTCTTGACATTGTCAAGCTCGTCGCCTCCATCTTCGTTTGTTTTCTTCTCTATTATTATTATTATTATTATTTTCGTGTACGAAACATACCGAAGATACGTCACCATTTCCTACGGGACTATGTCCAAAAGGAAACATCTCCATTCGAAAAGGTTGCGTCTGAAGATAACAATGTCGACATTCTTTCTTTACCCCTTAACCGTGAATCGTTAAATTATATTCGTCTAGGTTTAGGAATGATGGAATACATTTCGTAAATCGATCTCTTCTTTTCTTCTAAGTCTCGATTCTAGTCTATGTTCTATTCCGTGTCGTGACAACCTAATTACTTCTTCTGAAGTATTTTAAGGATTTTTAATTAGCGAAATGCAAATTAAAATGTCACTATGTTCGAAAAATTTCGTCAACAACATCTCTACTGGTGGCGGTCCCCATAAACCAGGTGGCACCCTGATCAAAACAGGCGGGCCCCATATATATATGGGATCGCCGGCAGCAGGCATGAGATATCTGTCATTTCTTTTTAAATCATTAAGCGACCACCCCTTCTCTCTTCTGCTAGAAGCTGACGTCTACTTTACACCTAAATCTATGCCCAACATCTCTCTAAAGATTAATGGGTCATTCTCTTATCTCAATTCCCATAAGCATTGTTGCTTATGTTGTCAAGAGAATTTCATAATGAAATATGTCTCATTCTCTAACACATTCCTTACAATCGATATACCTACAATCTATCATTACACAATAAATTCCCTCACATACAAATCTTGCTCCTCACATCTCGTAAACGTCTTTTCTCACCTCAAATGGTCTTTTCACTTCTGAGCGGTTTCTCTCTTTCTTAATAGTCGTCTCACTTCTAATAGTCTTTTTACTTTCGACGTTTCTTCTCACTTCTAAACGTTCCTTTTCACTTGAAATAAGTCTTATCTTCTCTAACGATTCCTCTCACATCTAAACATTTCTTCTCTTTTAATAGCCCTGATACTATTAAAATTCCTCCTATATCTCTCCTCACTTAATTATTTCATCCGAAATATTTAAGTAATTTGCTAAATGCAAATGTCACTCCTTCGCTAAACTTTCTATTTCCTCAACAAACACCTTATCATCAACATTTAGTTCGACCTAAAGTCTTACGATAATTTTTATCCTTAAACATCCCAAACATGAAAAGCATACATAATGCTTAACAAAGAAACCTTGAGGATTTAGGAATCTCTTAATACAACACTTAGTCTATTCAAACCCATAATCATCATATGTTAATACTTCTTATCCATATCACTTGGGGGGAGATTGTTAGCCTCAATTTTATTGAGTCAATAAAGGAAGCTCGTTCCCGTGTTCAAGACCTCACTTCGGGGGAGATTGTTAGCCTCAATTTATTGAGTCGAACAAGGAAGTTCGGTCACTCTACGATGGAGCTTCGGTCTTTAATTAGTTAATGTTGTAATAGGATAATATCGGGAATCGGGCTCGATAGTTAATCTAATATTGTATATGTTTCGGGTTTAATCCCAAGCAAAACCCGAGCCCGGGTCCTAGTTAAATATCCCGCGCGTCACTTTTAAGTGTCGGGGTATATAAGGAACTTTTCCACTTGGAAAAGTTAGTTGTTGAAAGTTGTTCAAAATATCTAATAATATCTTTTCTCTTTTTTTTCTCTCAATTCTCTCTCTAGTTTCTCTCTCTAGAACAACTCTCTCTTTCTCATTTCTAGTCCGATTTCGTGATCGATTGTATGAAGTGAAGTGTTAACGGGATCCTACAATTGGCATCAGAGCTACGTGTGGATTCGTGGTTGATTCGTGTGGTTCAACAAGATCAAATTCGTGGTAAAAAATAAGTCAATAGAAAAAAAAATCAAACCCGAATTTTTGTGCTTAGATGTGTGAATGTTTATGTTATTAAGCAAGATCTAGGCATAAGGTAGCTAATTGTGCAAGAGAAATCAAGTTAAAAGGTCAAAAAGGGTGATTTTTAGGCGATTTTTGGAAGAAAAAGTCGTATAATTCGTCGTTGCGTTTTGACTCTCTGGCAAAATTCATGTTGCGTTTTGATTTTCTTCTTGTTGCGTTTTGATTTTCTTCTTGTTGCGTTTTGATTTTTTATTAAACAGGTTCAAAACGCAATCATTGCGTTTTGGTTAGAAGAGTTTTTATCCTTTTAGAGGTATGTATATATAAATATAATATATATATTATATATATATATATATATATATATAATATATATATATATACTATATAATATATATAGAATATATAATATCTATATATAAATATTACTATAATAATATAATTTTTGGACATATTTCGCCAAGATATTAAATGTCATTCGTCTACTTTTAAAAGGTCATTTTCATAATATTTTTGTGTTAATTAATAAACGAATCTTATTCTCGTTTATTAAAAGTCGGTCTGATATTTGTCCTTAAACATATGTCTTGAGTCTTTTAATTATATCATTTAGATTGTTGATTTTAAAACAATGATTGCATGTGTCTAGCTTCTAACTTTCTCTTAAAGTGTCATACTTTAGAATACTAACGCTAAAAATGCATGTCTAGTCTCCCAATAATATCTTGCTATATATATGTGTGCACTTGTCTACTAACTTTGTTTTGTAGCACACATCCATATCTTGATTCCTAGGTGCCCCAAACAAGGGGGAGCTTACACCGAGGGGGAGCACTTACAAGCGTCCTACTCATTTAAATTGAATTCATCGAACGTCTTAAGTTTTTATGGAAATTTATTTGATCCATGGATCCGCTAGAGTCCCTTTTCAAGGAATAGGGATGCAATAAGCAAGGGGGAGCTAGGATATATGTGGTTAAATAGCATGGATTTGGTTAAACCGTGATGATAGAAGACTTCACTAGGATGATGCAAGCTCACCTTTATAGGAAGATAGGATTGGGGATTCTCAAATACGATGAAGGGTTTATTCATACTTCAAATACCTCACCTCCTCCACTTCTAAGTCACCATCAACCTTGAGTCGAAATACCTACCATCTTGTCTTTCCTACTTCTCACCTCTCAAGACCTTTTCTAAACTATTCAAGAAACACACAATCACCTTCACCTTTATTTCTCATATCTTCTCCTCACACCTCAAACCTATATACTTGGAGCACCTATCCTTTTATCATTCCTCTAACATATATACCCAGAGCACGTACCCTTTTCTCATGGCTTCTTCTCAAACCTCCAACCTATATGCTCCAACCATAATCTACAGTATACCTTTTTTCTTCGATAAAAAAGGGAGAAAGGAGTGTAAACGAGTAACTTTTAAACTTTACTATGTGTTATAGTTTATATAGTTTGTCATCATCAAAAAGGGGGAGATTGTTAGTGCAAATATTACGATCTTAATACTATAAACTACCTTCTTATGTTTTGGTGATGACAAACATGTAACTTGTAATACATAACGTAAAGTGCGCAAGTTACTCGTAATCACAAATTATCAATGCATACATGCATCTACATCTCTCGACGTCTCAAGTCTAACATCAAAACAGATATATAGTTTGCACTGACGGTCGACTAAAATCACATAGAGGTGTGTTACAAACAATAATAACTTGTAGATGATCAAAGAAATAAGTTTTTGTCTTAAACTTTATATTTATAAATATAACAAAACTATTTCTCAAAAATTATTTAGACAAATTATTTTTGTATTATAAAGAAATGTTTTATTTGGTAATTATTTTGAATTTCAAAATCTGGTCATTTTCCCCCTAAAATAAGTGTCACTTTCACCAGACAAGTTTGTCACCACAAAAAGACAAAAACAGGAGCGTCTGTCGGGGCGGTCCCAATTAATTCGGTCGGCGGCCCCCTTAATTATCCTGCGGCCCCTTATATATCTCTGGGATTAGGTTTGCCGTATCCTGACAGACAGTTTTTAGCCCCTATAAATAGTGGCTCACCTCTAACTATTTTTAGAACTCTTTAGCACAGAATTTCTCTAACTCTTCAATTATATCTCTCTCTAGATCCACTATAATCTCTATAAATCTTGGAACATTTAACTTGTATTAATCTTGTTTAACATGTTGATCCAATCTTCCTACACTTTCCTTCTTCCCTCACGTCAAGAGAAGAAACTTCTTCGGTCATTCTTCAAGAACCGAAGTTATTTTATTCTAGTTATCCATTTGCTACATGAGATCGAGTTCAAGTCTTTCAATTTTTAAGTAGTGTGTAATCCAAAAGTTGTTATATTTGGAAAGGTTGATTGTGGGGTTGGTTAGAATATTGAGGCCTTAAAATACTTTGGTGAAGTGGTAGATTGGTTCTAGCTAAGATTAGGACTCGACATCTAGCTTAGCACAAAAAATAATGTAAGCGACACAGTTTATGTGTTTAGGCCATAAAACACAAGGTTTGTTATGTTGGGCCACAAAACATACGGGGTTGGTTGTACCCGAAGAAGGACTCAACATCTAGTTTAATGTCGAAAAATAATGTAAGCTTTGGTATAAGGTTTTTTCCGCCGAAAGGGAGCTTGTTGATTAGTGAAGTAACTCTCGAGTTGGATACTCAGGGAGTGGAGTAGGGCGAAGAGGAGCTTCGTGACCTGACAGATCCATTATAAATCACCATGTCGGTTTTGCATTTCTTTTACCTTTCCGCTTTACTTTATTTCTTATATTTACCGCTTACTTTATATACTTGAATTGTGCTCATGATTGTGTGAATGGTTGTGTATATCTTGTTAGTTAAGGTTGTGTAGATCTTTATGCTAAATATTGTGAGTACGGTTATATTGTTAGAATATGCGTTGGCTAATGTAAACATGTTGTCGACTCTTCTTATATTAAGTCAAACTTGATCGGGTAATTGATACAAGAGATTTAAAGTTTTTTAAGGAAAACGTATTCACCCCCCCTCCCCCTCTACGGTTTCCACACGTCTATATAGTGCATGAGCACACGTTCTTTCGCTAGACGACTTTTATCTCCTATTGAAGATCCGGAAAGATTATTAAATCGAAAGAATCAAAGTGAACTGTCACTCCTTTTAAATCTAGAAGAAGACGATATGGCCGGACAAGTTCCACCGCAGGGTCCGATACCCGACCTCCGTTTGATGGAGGAGCTACTTCAGGCACCAACCGATGGTGTAGGGGATGCAATCGTTGTACCCCCCCATTCTTGCTAATCAATTCGAATTTAAGATCTGTTTACTTTATCTAGTGACCACTGTCGCTTTTCATGGTTTTGAAAACGATGATCCTTATTCTCATATTCGACGATTCATAAAAATAACTCAAATAGTTAAACTTAATAACGTTCTGGGTGACGTTGTTAAACTGTTGTTATTTCCGTTTTCTCTTGAGGGAGCAGCCCAGACATGGCTAGAAAAAGAACCTCCAAATTCTATCACAACTTCGAATGATCTTGTGTCCAAGTTCGTAAACCGTTTCTTTCCTCCTTCTAAGACCACCAATCTTCGAAATGAAATCATGAGATTTCAACAAAGATTCGGTGAGACATTTGTTGAAGCCTGTGACCGATTTAAAGATCTTCTTAACAAATGTCCCTATCATGGCTTTTCTCCTCTCCATCAGATTGATACTTTCTACAACAACTTAAATTAATCTGAGCAGGACTCTCTTAATTTTGCAGCTAATGGTAATTTCTTGAGAAAGAATACCCAAGAAGCTTTGACTATTATCGAGAAAAAATCTAAAGTTTAAACTTCCCGAAACAAACCTCAAGTTGCAAGTGCTAGTGGGAGCTCGACTCAAGATGCTCATGTTATCGCTCTCACTAAGCAAGTTGAAGCTCTTCTTTCTTCTTTTAAACAACCAGTTAATTCTGTTCAAAACAGTTGTGAGACTTGTGGTGGTCCACATGCTTATTATGAGTGTCAAGCCGCCGGTGGCTACACTCAAGAGAACGTTTATGCTACAATGGGTACCTATAACCAGGGTGGTAATTCTTACCGAACCTAAGGTAACCGTAATCTGTTTAGCTATCGTTCCAATAATTACCTCGGACCACCACAAGGATTTAATAATCAGAATCAGGGTTATAATAAGGGAAATAATCAGGGAAATTATCCAAACAACCAAAACCAACAATCCCGTCAGAATCAAAACCGTTCCAACTAACAAAACCAATACCCACAAAACCAACAACCTTACCAATAAAACCAAGGTTATGGTCAAGCTTATAATCATAATTCAAATCAGAATTATAACCATAACCAAGGTTTTAATCAATATCAACCAAACATGAACCCAGTTCCAAGCCCAAATCAATCCACGACGGATGATTTGATGAGGCAGCTTTTGATCTAAAATCAAAATCAACAAATTTATAACCGGAACCAAGATGCAAAAAATTAATTAATATTTGATCAAATTGGTATATTGGCTAAAGCTCTTCATGAAAGACCCCAAGGTGCGCTTCCAAGCAACACTAAGCTTAACCCAAGAGAGCAAGTTAATTCGATTACAACAAGGAGTGGATTGACTACTGTTGAACCCTCTATTCCACCCCCTGTTCCTCCTACTCTTAGGGTGGAAGTATAAAAAGAACCGGAGACTTTAAAGGACGAGGTGCATATTACAAGCCCAGCAAGTACCGCACATGTCCCACCTCCTAGAGTTCAGCCAGTGTCACCACCAAAACCAAAGGAAGATCCTAAGCCCAACCCTTATTAACCTAAGATTCCATATCCTTTGAGGCTTAATAAGACAAAACTTCTTGATAAAAATGATGTTCAAATATCTAAGTTTTTAAAAATATTAAAGCAACTCCATTTTGATATCATTCTTATGGATGCTTTAACTCAAATTCCAAAATTCACTAAAGTGTTAAAAGATTTATTGAAAGACAAAGAGAAATTAGAAAAGTTAGCAAATACTCTGATGAATGCTGAATGTTCTGCTATCCTTCTTAATAAGGTTCTCGAAAAACTTAAAGATCCTAGAAAGCTTCTCATTCATTGTATCCTACAAGATCTTGAGGTTTACAACTCCTTAGCCGATTCTGGAGCAAGCATAAACCTTATGCCTCTTTCCATCTATGAGAAACTTAGGGTCGGACCTCTGAAACCCACTCGGATGACTCTTGAACTGGCTAACCGTTCTGTCACATTATTGATGGGTATAGCTGAAGATGTTATTATTAAAGTGGAAAATTTTAATTTTCTTGCCGATTTCGTTATCGTTGATTTTGAGGCTGATCCGAGAGTTCCTATCATTTTAGGGAGACCTTTCTTGCGCACTGCAAGATCTTGTGGATCTGTACGAGGAAAAATTAACTTTAAGAGTCAGGAATGAAGAAGTAGTGTTCTATACTGATAAATCTAAGAGAAATAATTCGAGTGATATTCAATCCGTTCATTGCATCAATATTATCGATTTTTCAAGAGATAAGCCGATTAGTGGCAGTACCACTTTTCCATCTGATTCTTCTCCTAGTTCTTCACTTGTCGAGACTAGTGATTCTCTTCTTGAGGGGTTCGCCTATGAACTTGCTCTTCTTGACCCATTTCCACCGGGAAATAAGGATGATAATTTTGATACTGAAGCTGATCTTAGAGAAATTGAATATTTGTTGAACCGTGATCCGTCTACAGTTTCTTCACCTACGACTGATATTGATATTATTAATCCCATTCTCGAGAGGTTCACTGATGAACCTGCTCTCATTTACTCATCTTCACCGGGAGATGATGATGATGATCTTTTTAACCTTAAATCCGACAATGATGAATGGAAAAAGCTTTTGTATGGTGACTCTTATAATGACACTCATTCTAAAAATGATAAAACCAAGGATTCTAAAACAAAGATTTTAATTGATAAAGCTAATATTGTTTAATCAAATGTTTTACCTCCTTAGTCACTCACAAGTGACTCGACTCTTCCTGAGGAGTCATCTGAGATTGCTACTCTATCTTCATCTCCTTTCGGGAATGAGGACAAGGTGTTCAACCATGACATATTCATTTTGGGTGGAACTCATATTTTCAATGATGAATCAAAAGATAAGGATTTAAAAGATAAGGATTTAATTCTTGAGGAACATAATCTTCTACCTCTCTCTTCTGATCAAGAACTCCTTTTTCACTTGGAGTTAACTGTGATTGAGACTTTATTATCATTTTCATCCGAAAATGAGGACAAAGTTTTTAATCCCGGGATACTTACTTCAAAAGGAGTTCACTCTTTCACTCTAAGATTATCTCATCGGACCTATGAAACTTTCAAAGTCATTAATGTTCATCCGAATATTTTGAATGAAGGTCCGATGAAGATTTTCCCGTTCTTCTGTTTTTGCCCCAAGGACAAAGAAATTCGGGTAGAGTCAAGCTAGAGACTCGCACAAAAACAAGTGCTTCTCGGGAGGCAACCCATGTCTTTTCTTTTTTCTATTTTCTTAATAAATAAATGTGTGATTTTATAGCCCAAGTGTAGGGGCATGCTTCTTTCTTTGGTGTGTGGTTCTATTTTTGCAGAATTCCTTAAGATCATGAAGACCCGTGCTTGTTTTCAATCCTCCAATCACCCGGTCTTCGATCTTCTACTTATTTTGGAATCCCCAATCCTGATTATGAATATATATTGTGTTCCCCCTTTCACACTTGGAATTACTAGCATTTGCCTTTTTTGTCCTTAAGTGTGGAGGTAATACCCAATATTTTTAAATATTGAGGCCAATGTTCGGTTCTAAATTTTGGGGGATTTCTATCGAAATATGATCATACATGTGCCTTGCTGCGTCCCTTGCAACCCCGTTTTGACCTTAATTTTTGTTTTATTTTGCTAAAAAAATGAAAAATAAAAAAATAATGAAAATAAAAAAATATAGAAATAAGTAGGCCCGTAGAACTTAGGATATTTTGACTTGATCGAGTTTTGAACTCTAGCTTACCACTTAGCTTTCTAGACTAAGCGTTTGCTTAACTTTAAAATTTTGCAAAAATGAAAAACGATAGAGTTAAATATAAGTTAGATGCTAAGCGTGGAGTAGTTGGATCTCTTTAGAGCTCATAGAGGTTAATTGTGTTTTTTTTGCTCCCACCAGCTTAATAAACGTTATATAATTGCTAAATAAATAAAGTTACTTTGGTTTTTGCGATTCTTCGTTTAGATCCCTTTGTAGAGATTCCTTCTGGTGAAAGTAAGGTACACATCAAGGTTTTGTCAGTGTTGTTGGGAAATAGGCTACCGGGTCTTGTCGGTTAGGACGCCCGATGTCTCGGAAGTTATAAGACCACAAGACTTGAAATTTGGCTAAATGATAATAATAATAATAATGTGCTAAACCGAAGCCGAAATAAGACTACTGCATCTTGTCGGTTAGGACGTCCGATATTATAGTCGTTTAAAGGGTGAAGGTAACAATAATAATAATGTTAATCTGAGACTGATAAAGTTTGATGCATCTTGTCGGTTAGGACGTGGCCCGATGTGTCATTGTTTAAAAGGACCGAAGGCTAATATTGTTGCAATTATAATAATAATAAAAAAAGCCAAATTTGACTCTGAGGTTATTCTAAATAAAGCCTTTCCGCTCTGTACTTCGCGTTTTGAGATAGTTTCGGAGGAAATAAAAAGGATAACACCCTAAATCATGCGAATTTAGAACCTAAAGTGGACCTATTATTAACCATACTTCACTTTATGAAGAGGATTTCAAACTAATTATGGTCTATAACCGTGTTGTAACATTATAAGCCCATATTTTATTTGCGTCAACAATAATATAGATAAAATCGCTTTAGATGTATTAGGAATAAGTAGAGCGAAAGTAGCTATGCGTACACATTAGCAATTATGGTAGTGTTAGCATCTATTCTATATTTGCTTGATTGTTTGTTTTAAAGCTTAGTTGGTGATATGTGAAAAGTCATGGATTGACGAACTAACTCCGTTCTTAGCCTTTGTTAAATATATTTTGATTAAAAAAAAAAATGCTATCTTAGTTTTTTTATCTATTATTAAATAAGTGGTTAAAATGGGGGCATTTTAGAAACAAATGATTTTAAACTCTTCTTAATGAACCTTTTCTGTCCTTGATTTGATTGTTAGGGGTAATAAGATACGAGGGGTTTAAATTAATTACTTTTGAGCGTATATTTATAAACAATAGTTTGTGTGACCACCACTGACTTATTGTGGTTTGGAAAGTTTGAAGAGAGCTAAAAAACGACACCTCCTTATAAACCCAGGAAAACACAATTAATTGAATAAAAATACTAAAAATAACTTGGATAATTATCTTGCAAATAATGTTTGTTTGGTTATTTTTATGTCTTGCACGGTAAAAATGATTTAAAAACCAGCAAAAATGTTGGTATTTTCCGGGTTCGTTTTCAATTAAAGAGTGCTTAAAATATTCATGATTAAAATGAAGTCGTGAGAAAATATCCTTGAGTATGCATTGGAAAGATCGCGAGATTTCCGAGTGCCAACGGTGCCTTTCTTTCTTATTGGACCAGCTCGTAACCCTTTTAGAGGGTCGGGCCAGCCCCAATCTAATTCATAGCCCCCAACTGATATTGGCACTAAGCCAACAACCATTTAAGCCCAAAACAATAAAGAAAAAAACTATGATATGTAAGTGAATGTGTAACGCATCTCACGTGAGGCGCAATAAATAAAACCAAATGCATCACATGCCATGCACTATCTTTGAAGAGCCAATTGAACCAAGAAATCGTGGCAATGATATATTATACTATCAATTGTCCAAGTATGAAATAAAAAAAAGAGAAAGAAGGGAAAAAGAAAGAGTCACTTGGCAGCTTTTAAGATAGAATGTCTCCTACTCCTCACGAGACATCCACTATTATTGTTTCTTCACTGCTAAGATTCTTCGACACGAGGCGCTTCTTTTTTTATTCTATCTCAATTTTTTTTTTTTTGAAAAATTGTCAACACGGTATTGAAATAAAATGCGTTTTAAAGAGATAAGATGGACTGTGAGTTTGCTCATCATTGGGAGGCATCAATCAACGTCCAAATAATGGGTACGTAGGTGGCAACTTCCAGTCCCAATGATTGGCTAATCATTGAGGTCAATGAGCGAGAAATTTACATTAACTACTACCCTATCTGGTTTATAAATATACAGCACTACCCCTCTCACTTTTACACATTAGTTTTTTAGATTTTAATTTTCTCTCAAGTCTTTTAGCTTATAAGAATTTAGTTTAGCTATTGTTTAAAATTATGCTTTATTGTAAGAGCTGTTATCCGAAAACTTATTACGATTTTGAAAGAGCATAATTTCTTTGAGAATGAAGATTGAAGTTTTTATGTTTAAAAAGCTTATTACTGTCCATTTTTTTCTTTATCCTTCTAGAGCATATTCTAAAAAAGCTACTCGAATAATCTTATCTGTAACAGCTTATTGTGTTCTTAACCTCTTAAAGAGGTATGTAGATCGATCGTCTTATGACCCTCAACAAGCTTATTTGATTATATCTCCTAATTTTATGGAGTTTCGAATAAAATATTCAAAAGTAGCACGATTTAGCTTATTTCCGATTTTAGAGCTGTATATGTTCCATAATTATCTTTCATTAAATTCTGAAAGCTTGATTCAATAACTTATGTTGGATCTCATTCTGAGACTTAGATATTTTACAATTCTTTGTTAAAAGCATATTTGATTGAGTTTATTCGGATAAGCTAAGTAGCTTATTCGACTGTATATTCTTGAGGCTTATTAATCTAGTATAGTGCTCATTTTAGATGAATGTTGGCTTACTTTGCTGTTATAGTTTAGATTTCAATTTGTTAAATTGGATCTTGTTTGGATTAGATTGTTTAGTGGTTATTTTAGTTTAAAAATTAGTATCGTTTGCTTAATGGATGTTCGTTAGTTTTTTGGTTTGTGTTTTTGCTTAATAGTTTAGATATCGTTAAAAAACTCAATCTAGTGCTTGTTTGTTTCTTAATTGAGATAAGCTTTTCCTATTTGCTAGTCATAACATGACATATTTAGTTCTAGTTGGGCTTATTAAAGTTTTAGGACTAGATTGTGTTTGTTCTTGTTACTCAGTACTTATACGTCCTCCATTAGTTTTTGTATTCTAAGCTAAAACTCAAAAATCAATATTGGGCCACATTTGATCTGTTTGGGCTTTGTTTTGACACAATTTGGAAATTTGATTAGGCCTATGTTTTACTATCGTTTGGATCACGTTTGGTTTGCTTGAGCTACGTTTGTATTGTTTGGGTATGTGTTTGGTTTGTGTAGTTAACTGTTAGGCCAAGTGGTTAATTGCTAATTGTTATAAATGATTTATCATAACAGTTTATCATGTTTTATGATTTTTTTTGGTACCGGTCAACTCATGAGGCGTGAAGCTTACGGGTTTAATAAGCTAGATAGAATTTGATTATTTTCGTTAGCTTATTAAATCGGGTGGTTAACGTTTATTTGCAGCTCTTCAATTCGGTTCCATTTTCTATGCTTTTTCAATTAATTAGTGTAGTTTAGTATAAAATGTTTTGCTTTGCTTATTTTATCATTATGCGTAGTGAGTAGTTTAATTGGTGCTTGTTAAGTGATAATGTGAATTGGGAATTAAGTGTGGATTTGAAAAAGGTTTAATTGATTAATAATCCTCGATTATTTAGATTTGTAGTTTGAATGTTTTAAAGGGCAAAATCCGAAAAAATAGTCAAACTACACATCTAGTAATTTATATTTTTTTAAAAAAGTTTTTGTCAAAATAAACCAACGTTGTGAGATAATTATCTTTTCTAAGGAAATTATTTCGTTAATGAACCTTAATTCACACTTAATGAACTTTTCGCGTCACTTAGCAAGCATTTTCATCTTATAAATCTTTTTGATCATTTTTGCATAATTCTCGTAGTTTAATTGATTAGTATAATTCTAGTATTAATATTAGTATAATTTTCTTAGTATTAAAAATAGTTTTAAAACCAAAAAAAAAATCTTAAAAGATAATCAAGCATTTTACTTCAAAACATAAACGTGGTTTTCAATTCAAATCTCGTTGGGACTTCGACTCCAGAAGATTGATAATTGTTTGTCCTCAAGCAATTTTCACATCCAACGGGAATTACTATATTATATTACTCTACACGTTTCGCACGTATCAATCATGTCTCTATTATTATATAGATGGTTAATATCTTCCATCTAAATTTCCATTACCACCTTTAAGACAACCTCGTACCTCGTCATGTGATTGTTCTATGAACATTCGCAATACTCGAGAAGAGCTACATAACTTCGTGGATGAAGTTCATCGTATGCTAACCGTCATCCGTCATGACATTTTCAAGCTCATCGTTTCCGTCTTTATTTTTCTTCACTTACTCTTTTTATTCCATAATTTATGTCCGGATGAGCACGAATTAAAAAGGAAGGAAAAACACACTTGTTCACATATATCCTTTAACCAAATACTCTCAAGAACTCACATATGTGATTTTTATTCACTAGAAACCAACAATGTAAAACCGAGTCATCCTTACCACTACCAATCTCGAGTCATCCACCTAGTCATCCTCACAAGAAGATTCACCATGTAACCATTCCCCACAAGTGAATTTCGCAATGAAATGCGTCTCATCTTCATTTCCTGACACTCATAAGCATGTGTGACTATGTTGTCGAAAGTTAAGTGAATTTCATAATGAAATACGTCTCATCCTCATATCCTGACACTCATAAGTATGTGTGCCTATGTTGTCAAAAGCAAGTGAATTTCGTAATGAAATGCATCTCATCCAATCATTTCTACTTTTTAACAAGTGAATAACACAAAGAAGATATTTAATCTTCAAGTGTTGTTGAGTCATCACAATGTCGTGTCTTTTATTTTTCATCCAATCATTTCCACTTTTTAGCAAAGTGAAGAACACAAAGAATACATTCAATCTTCAAGTGTTTTTAAGTCTTCACAATGTCAAGTCTTTCACTTCTCTTGCACCATTTTCATATTTTCACTTTTGTTCGTCAACATTAACAACTAACAAAACACCCAACAAAACACCCAACAAACCTATTGTCAACACCTCCCCTTTCCATTCATGCTCACCCTTATTCGTTTATGTTCCCTCCTCAAATCATCATTATCATCAACATTTAGTTTGATCTAATGTCTTACGATAATGTTTATCCTTAAACACTTTAAACATGAAAATCATACATAATGCTTAACAAATAAACCTTGAGGATTTAGGAATATCTCAATACAACCCTTAGTCTATTCAAATCCATATCATCATCTTGGTTAGATGACGATACCATAAGGAACATATCAATCAAAATACGTTAATACTCCTTGTTCAAATGACATCTTGGAAGAAGTCATTCTCATAATAATAGTGTGTCAATCAATAAACGAATTTTGTTCTCGTTCATTAAAGTCGGTATTATATCGAAGGGTGTTGGTCAAGTCTTAAGCATGTGTCGGTCGAACCTTATCATTGGTTCCTAAACATTCTCATGTCTTAAGTATACGTCATGTGTCTAGGTTTTAATTTCTCTTTTAAAATGTCATAGTTTAGAGTGCATATATCTAAGACATGCATGTCTTGTTCCCCGTTAGTGTATTGCTATATATATTTAGCTATCATTGTTGGTATATATATGTGCACTTTTCTACTATTTTTTTCTTTTTGTAGCACACTTCCGTCGCTTGACTCCTTGGTGCCCCAAACAAGGGGGAGCATACACCGAGGGGGAGTATGTTTTTAAAAATAACAAGGGACTACAATACATAAGCTAACTCATGTTTTTCAAAATAACAACAAATAATGTAAAACTATCTAATTTTTAAAAAAAATAAAACACTTCGTCTTAAAGATACAACAATCACAACCTTAAAGTAACAAAAAAAACCACAAAAATTCCAAAATAAACCCGCCCGACTGGATAAATATGATTTAGTGACTCAACGCCACCTCAATGATGACATGGCATATTTTTCATATTAAATTTCGGATTTTTGTAAAAAATGTAGAGGTTTGAACTCATGACCTATGGTTAAGATGCAAGATGTTTATCCAACTGTTCCAACAACCAATTTGTGTTTTCTATTAAAAAACAATGATGATATGGTCTAAAAATAAGCCAATGGTATATGTTTGAAAAAGATATCAAGATAATCATTTGACTTTTTATACACATAATTTTATCTTAAAATAATCCGATCATAATTTTCAAAACCCTAAATTTGTATATCAGGGAGATCAATAAAACCATGGCGTCAATCTTTGGAGGTTTTGACTTAGGTGATGTGTTCTTATTGTTGTTTTTTATCTGTTTTTATATCTTAAAATTTTCTTCTTTAGTATTTTTTCCTTTTGTACATAATACACCATATACTACGCTAAAAAACCTTTTTACCATGTTGCTCAGCTTATTTTTGCCAAATGGTTAAAGAATATCTATTTGGTTACACCTTTCTTGATAGGATAATTTATTTTTTAATAACTATCTTCACAAATTGAACCTCCTATTTGTTTCATTGTGCATAGATGTATATAAACGTGTATGTGTGGCAGGGGCTGATCGTACAATAGTAGAATCGCATACTGAACCAAAGTGGTATGATGAAGGTAAGTTTTATTATTGACCTAAAACTACACTTTTGGAATCATGGCCTAAGAGCATATTGCATATTAAATTTGATTAGTTTTCACGAGCGTTACACTCTGCCTCTAAACTGCTAGAAATTAAGTTTATATCTACTGATGATGTCTTCATGAGTATGGAATGCATCTATGTTTTGAATTGTGCATATGCGTTTAGATTCCATATGTGTTTCGAAACTATTGTTATAAAAATCATGTAGAATGTTGAGGAGTCGACGGTTGCGGTTGGAGCACGCCTATCTCCTATTGATTATGTGGTAAGCTTGGTCATATTAGCATGCATTTTAGTTATGGGCAACATAATGTATTATTTTGGGTTCACTCAGCTCATAACTTTGTAATATAAGAGGTTCATGAATGATTGTAATATATATTCTTCTCTTTCAAAACCCAAAATTGTATATCAAGGAGATCTGGAGCACGACTTCTTTAACAATATTGTTTCAGAAACGTGCATGGTTCTGAGTATTTTCGTCCTAAAACTCATCATTATTGGTAAATATGTCTCACTTTACTTTGGTGATCCTTTTTCTGTTATACATTATTTGAGCTTGATTTCTCATTGTAATTCATGCATGGTGTTGGACCAAGTATTGCTATTAGCTTTTCTGTTTATGAAACCTTACGGTCACACTGAAAAGCTTATAGGTACATACTCTATGCTCTTGTCAACAAAGAAGTTTAAAATACTTTTTTCCAACTCAGTGTTGGGACATTTATCTATGATAGGCCGGATGATCCCACTGTCTGTGTGAGCTTAACATGTGGCTGTCTCTCCGGTATTGCTTCTTCAACACGTCAGTCTTTTATTTGGAAAAAGTAAAGTCACATATCATTTTTTAAATTAAATGATCAAATGGTATATTTTCATGTGTTACGAATATTAATTATTATCTGTTTGCAGCATCAGTGATGTTGTCGCTGAACATGGTTTCTATCTCTTCTCATATATACTCATCCCGAATATCAAGTATTAACTCGCTGATGTGTTTTTGTAATAGTTAACAGAGCATAACCTATTGATGATGCCACAATCGCCACCGTGTCACTGCATCAAATAATCAATGCACTGATTGCTAAAGAACTTATGAGGCATCCAGATATGAATGTGAATATTTCAGTTGCGTGTTGCATCGATGAGACCTTAAGAATCACTGCACCCATTGCCCCTTACAACAATGAACAGATCATGGTATGAAACATTAGAACGAGCTTTGGGCTCATGTTGGTTTAATATAGGTTTTACAATTTTTTTATGTAACTGCTCACAAATGCAATTAACAATAAGCCTCATCATGCTTTGAAACAACGGGTTCATGTTTTGGCACGCCTGAAGGATGCTATGAAACAGAGGGCTGAATTATTGAACCGGATGGCTAATACAGAAAAACGGGTTGAGGCATTGGCCTGGCTGGTGCAGAAAAAGGGCCGAGGCATTGCGATGTCGGGCTGATGCATTGGGCCAGCGGGCTGATGAATATCTACGGAAGGCTGATGCATTTGGGCAGCGGACAAAAGCATTGCGTCAACGATCTAAAGCATTTATAATTTAACTTCTATTCCCACTAAAATTTATAGCCTTGAAAATGCTGGTGAAGGTTCGGTTTTACAAATGCTGGTGAAGGTTCGGTTTTACCCATGTTAAGATCTGTCAGATTGTTACTGGATCGTTTTGCTTTAGGACACAAAGGTTCAGGTGCTTCCTCGTCAGATGGCATTGATGTCCAGGTTCTCTCACCTTTTTCAATAAATCACTTTATCTAACAGTTATGTAGATAAACTTATTAATTGCCAAAAACTAAATTGCAAACTTTGCCACAATGTTGACATGGATTTCTTCCACGCATTAGTGCTTACTGGTCTCTCCGAATGTGGAGGACATTTCGTTCGTAATGTCAAAAAAACAACGTCTGCCATGTGTAAGTACATGTTTCTCTTTAGTTATATTATTTTCGATATGAATCCGTATGTGCAGATTCTTTTGTCTTTGTGTGTTTCTTAGGTGGTCAGCTAGACATTGCGTCTACTTCTATGAACAATGTGGTCCTCCTTGAGTAGTCATAGAGCGCAAGTCGGAGGCCAATCTACCTGTCGCGTTCAGGTAGGTAGTCGGGCCATTAAGGTAACTAATGACTATATTGTTGTTAGGGAGTAAATCCATAAGTCATTTTCAATTGGTATCTTTTGTTGTTGTTACATGTCCATTGGCCGACTATTATGATACAGAAGGCATGCTTAAAACTATAAGTTCCGCATTCATTTTTATATAATATATTATGTTCAGGTGGCGATTTTGGTTAATGGTTTAACTCTAACAGACTAAATAAGTCAAGTGCAGACTTCGGATATGATCATAAAGTGCTTAGAGTATAAATTATAAGACTTATCGGGTATACTTTTTAAGGCTTCGTTAAAAATTTGGTCTTTCGTTAAAATCTATTTGTTGGCAAGATGGGGGAGTATATATATGCAGTACAGAGTAATCATGGTAACATTGATCGAGTTTAAGGAACATCACATGTTGGCTCCTTTTACTTCTGGATGGCAACAAACGATTTACATCCCTTGGCAATAGAGAAGTCTGAGGTAAGCACTGTTAATATGTTGTAACCACACTTATAAAAACCAACACTTCCAAAAGAAGTATTAGAACTTTATTGGCTAGGTAGTCGTGAACCATTGAATCAATATTGAACATCAATAAAATAGCTGAAACGTTTTGCAACCCCAAGTGCTAGGCAGTCGTGAACCATTGAACCATTGAATCAATATTGAACGTCAATAAAATCGCTAAAATGTTTTGCAACCCCAAGTGTATTAGACACTTTAATTATCATAATGCTGAATATTATTTTGTCGTTGCATGCATGATATGAATGATTATTTACATTATACTGATTCAGAATAATTTGTTGTCATAGCAGGTGTTACTCAAATTTAATTTGTTTATTTTTTTTCTCAGGCTACCTACAATGATTTTGAAGAGATAATCGGCATTTTCTTTGTAGCAGTGTTGAATACAATAAAGCTGCTATGTATATTATGAGCTTTTTTAGCTTATTTTTGATTGCTTATTTTTATTCTACCTTATTTTTTATTTTATTTTTCTAGATCCAATCCTTAATCATACCCGATCCGAGTTCACTTGATTGAACAACTTAGTTTCGGGTGAATTTGTATCTATTAATTTTAGCTTATCTTATGGCATAAAGTTTGTTGCTTTTTAATCCTAGCTTAGTTGTTTTTAGATCTAAATCCTTAATTATACCCGATCCGAGTTCACTTGATTGAACACCTTAGTTTCGGGTAGATTTAGATCTAAAGTTTTCATATTTTTATTAGCTTATTGTCTTTAGAATAATATCTAACTTATTTTGTCTTAATAACTTATTGTTTATTGTCACTGTAAACTTGTTTTGTTTTAGGTTGATGGGATTTATTCTACACTTAGGCGAGGAAGGTTATGGTTTTTATAATACTAGTTTCACATTATGTTCCAAACTTATTTAAGTTTTTATCCTAGTTTTAATTAATAAAGCTCAAAACTTTATTGATGAATTAGTGAAATTAAAACTAATAAAGTCTTAAACTTTAAAAGTTTAATTAAGTTTATAAGAGCGGGTGGTGTAATATTCGAATCGGTTTCATCATTCGGGTTCTAATCTTCTTTCTTCTTTTTAACCAATAGTATAAAGGAGCATAATTTGTAGTTTTATAATACGTTGATGCTTATTAGAATGATTGTTGTTAGTGAGTAGTTTAATTAGTGCTTGTTAAGTGATATTGTGATTTGGAAATCAAGTGTGGATTTAAAAAGGTTTAGTTGATTAATAATCTTCGATTATTTAGATTTGTAGTTTGATTGTTTTAAAGGGCTAAAATCCCGAAAATAGTCACATACACATCTAGTTATTAGTTTCTTTTTAAGAGGTTTTTGTCCCCTTCCGCTCCGCTCTCCCGACACTCCGGATGAGAGAGAGAGATAAATCTCTTTTTCTAAGGACATTAATTCGTTAAGTAAAACCTTAATTCATACTTGATGGACTTTTCACGTCACTTAGCAAGCATTATTGTCTCTTAAATATCTTTTAGATCAATTAGCTTTAAATTTGGTAGCTTTATTATTAGTAATTCTAGATTGGTAATTTTTAGGGATTAAAATTAGTTTTAGAACCAAAGAAAAAAATATTTGATATTCAAGCATCAAACAAAACGCTTTTGTGAATTTCAAATTCATCTCTCGTTGGGATACGACATCCGGGAGATAAATTTTTTTTTGTCCTCAATCAATTTTTATATCAAACGAGATACTCTTTATACTAATACTATTTGAGATATTTAGTAATATATTTTATTGTATATATATACTATTTTTTATCAAATCACAGCTGTAGGAGACGATTTTAGGGCCTAAAAACCCTATTGTACCTCTTTCGAATTCCTGTTTTTACTCAAGTCATGTTTACTTATCGATCTTTGGCTCAAAGTCCAAATTTTTTATGACCATGTCAATCCCATCACAAGACGAACCATTGACCAATCGGCCGGTGGTAAGCTTCGTGACCTCAACCCCGAAGAATCCTGGGCAATATTAGAGGACCTCGCCCTCTATGACAACGAAAGTTGGAACGACCCAAGGGATTTCGCTAAGCCAGTCAAGGCAATCGCATTGCCTCAAGATGTCCCGAGTACATCCGACCGTCGTCTAATCGAGCTCGAAAATCAAGTCCAACGCTTGATGGAAGCTTATCCTGCTTCAACACAGCTTACTCAAGTGAATAAAATCACTACCCCATGTGAAATCTGCAGTGGTCCCCATGACACTCAGAATTGCATGGAAAACCCCAAACAAGCCTTTGTTGAATACGCATCCTCGCGTACCGATGAAGCGGGAGGTAAGTGGTATACCTTTAAGCCCGAGCAAAACAATCTTGGTGACACCTATAATCCGTCATGGAGAAGTCACCCGAACCTTAGGTGGAGACAACCTCAAAACTCCCAAAATAATTTCTCAAACCTACCTAACCGGTTCCAACCTAACGGTTCGATCCCGAACCGTCCCTTCAACAACCATCCTCAAAATTTTAACAATCAATCAAATATAGAAGGACTGGTTTCCGAATTCATGGCATCTCAAGACGCTAGACTATCCAAGTTTGAAGCCGATTTCAAACAACAACAAAGCGATTTGACCAACAAAATCGACACTGTGTTGAAGGCCATCACCGACCGAATAGCGGGCACACTACCTAGTGATACGATTAAGAACCCAAAACTGGGGACCCATCCAGTTTTGTCCGCTCGTTCTTACCTAATTATCGATCCTCAATGTTCATCTCACCTATCCACCTCGATCAACGCTATCAAGGCACATTTTAATGATGCAATCATCGAACAACAACAACCGAAGGAACCTGAACCAACCCTTGAAGATAAATTTAAGGATTTACATCTTAACCTACCGGTTCTCGAAGTCCTAGCCCACGCACCAATCTATAATGCTATATTAGATAAATACGTTGAGAGTTTGGAACTAGGCAAAAATGGATCAGCATTTGTTCAAGGAGAAACACCTGCAAAAATGAGAGACCCTGGGCTATTTACTCTATCTTGTAGATTAGGGGACTCAAAACCTTTTGACACACTAGCTGATCTAGGATCATGCGTAAATATAATCCCACTTTACCTCTTCAAAAAGCTTAACATCGGATTATTAAAAGAGACTAACCATATCTTTGGATTGGCTGACGGAACCAAATCCTACCCCGTCAGGATCGTTAAAGACGTAGAAGTCCACATAAGAAAACTAAAATTATTAAATGATTTCTACGTACTCGATATGAAAAAGGACCCCAAGACCCCTTTACTTGTAGGAAGAGGATTCCTAGCTACCGCCAACGCAGTTATTGATTGTAGGATGGCCAAAATAGCTGTAGGAGAAGGAATCACTAGGTCGGTATTCAGTGTAAAAGGAGTAGACTTAGGTGAGGAGGAAGCACCTTATTGGACCACACTTGGAAAAAGGGAATTCTATAAACCCCAACCTAGCATGGGTGAAATAGGCGCAAAACCCCCTTACTACGCTAGGAAAGACTTCTTAGACTGCTACTTGCCCGGAGAATGGGAAATTTCTAAAGATGCTGAGCTTAACCCTTTTAAGGATACCTTAGTGTTTAGGAGAATGGTGGAATTCCTAGGAGCCATACCTATTAACCTTAAGTGTAACATGTAGGAATCGGAGGGCCTAATTAAAAAACCAATTGACTAGGATAAACCACCCAAGAACGGAGATAGGGCATGGTACGCCAAGATTAGATTAATCGACCCAGACGGAGAAGAGTTTACCAAAACCCTACAATCAATCCCCACCACTAGGAAGCTCTCCGAAAGAGAAAGTCCAAGAGAAATAATCGACTTGGACCACTTCTACGACACGTGATGTGTGACTTCGAGTCTAGTTACAGGACTCGTTAATAAAGAAAAGCACTTCTTGGGAGGCAACCCAATTTACCTTTCCCGCATATTAGGAGTGTCATGTGTGTTTTAATTCTTCATGGTTTGTTTTATTATGTTTGAAATATCTTGTAATCATGCTTTGTATTGTTTTTAACCTCGTCTTAATTTCAATCAAAGGTATTTTGCAAACAATAAGTGTAGGGGAATTCATCCGGCTTTTGAGCCAAATTCAAACATGTTAAAAGAATTATTTAGATTACTTCGCGTCAATTTCGAGTCATATGATTGAATTATTAAATCTCGGGTTTTGTACAACCATTTATACAGGAATTAACTTATAGAATCAAGTGCAGGAAATTTTTCATCAAAAACAAAAATTTTGTTTTCACAGACTGTGGAGACGGGGCGTCACGATTAACACGCGATGCCGTCACTACGACACCTGTGATGGGGTCACCACAACCCTGACGGCGTCAAACGCCCAGGTTCCGAAAACTCAAAGTTTTTAATCATTTTTGAAAATAAAACTTGCACAACATTTAATATATGTATTCTTCTATTATAAATCGCCACATTTTAATGCTTGTATTAGTTGTCTTTGTCTTTGATTACCAGGTTATATTTGATGAGGAGAGTTGGATTGTTCTTAGGAAGTTTCATTGGATGATTCTCGGAGGACGATTTAACCAGTTATCACATGTTTCTTCTCCATTATTAAGTAAACCAGGGGAGTACTAGTTTTTTTCCTTGTTTTCTTTTCCCTTTATCTGTTTTAACGGGTACTTCTAGAGAACATTGGGGACAATGTTCAAAATAAGTGTAGGGGGAAATAAGCCTTAGAAACTATTCCTCTATTTGTCATTTGCTTTGTCCTTAAAAAGATGGGTAATATATCGAAACATAGCATAAAAGGGTGATTTTTACCAAAATTTAATTTTTTTTCGACACATACCAACGAAAACCGAGTATTATAATAAAAAACAAATATAAAGAAAAAAAAAAACTAGGTCCCACGGATAGGGAATTTATATGACTATCACAAAAAAACACCAAATTTCCCCCCCCCCAAACCCCACAAGGTGAGGTTCGCTCTCTTTAGATGTATACTTTATCTTGATTCGAGTAAGGGAGTGAGCAATCATGTGTGTCTATTCCGTCGTTACGGATGTGTATGTGTGGTTTTGTCACCTTTTTTAGAACATTGGTATTGGTTATTTTAGGATTTTGAGAGTGTACCGGCAGTATATTTAAATTCTAGAACTTGTTTTTGTGATGCATCCCGAGACCGCATAGTAAGTATTAGGATTTGCTTGATAAGAGGCATTAGGATTAACCATGTTTTAAACCTGTAATTGTTATGATGGTCACACCGTCTATAACTGTCCACACTTGCCATGCACTCACCTTTAGTGCAGGATACCCTAGTACAACCCTCCGAGCCTATCCTTTTTCACGATTTTTGTAATTTTTTGGTTAATCCGGACTATTAATGAAGAGCATTGACACCCTTAAACCGATCGTTACACCCAAAAAGCCTTAGCATACCTTTTATGTACTCACTTTTAGTACATTATTGTGTTTTAACCAAGTTTATTTTGAGTACCAGGTTGCTAAGTCCTTATCCTTGTAAATACTGTTTTGGAACGATTGGGATTCATGGTAGTATTTATTTTGCAGAAGAATGGAGAAGAAAAGTTAAGTCAATACCCCCATATGTTTGTCAAATTATATCCATGTTATTTTGATCCACCTCAAAACGGGTCATTAGTTAGATTGTAAATATCGAGCATGTAAAAGCTCAAGTATAGGGGTACGTGTTATAAACCCCATGTGATGTATTATGTTAAAAAAAAGAAAAAATGAGAAAGAAAAAAAGAAAGAGATTGATGTAGAGTTTTATAGAGTTTGTATATCTTCGTCCGAGTCTTGGCTTAGCAACCAAACCAGCATGTATTCGTGTAAATAATTAGCTAACTCTTCCATTCCAAATTCACCAAAAGCCACCCAAATGTATTCACTATTCGTTTCCGTTTCCATTATATGTTTCTTACCTACACCTCAACCCTTTAAATGACCTCTTAGATAGTGATGATGAACTTGCCCCTAGCGGTGAGGTTTGATCCGTTATACCAAGCCTATGTACTTTATATGCTATGACAGGTAATGAGTGTGGATTTCTGTTTCCCCATATGTTATAATTTCATTATACATCTGTGTGAAAGAGAGAATCCAAACACGTATGTAAGGTCTTAGTATGTATTTTCCTGTGCTTTTCATTATGAGGTCCAGAAGGTTGTGTTGTAGAATTTTGTTAAAGAGTAGGTAAAATTGACCCCATTTATTATTGTCTAGATAGAAAGCCTATTTGGTTAAGGGTCATGCAAATCTCTTAATGTAGGGGTATTGATGAAGTGTCATTTTATTATACACTTTTTTGGGTCGGTTTAACCCCTAAAATCATCGTGGATTATGCCAAATAGGTACTTAATAGGTCACTTTTTAGGTATTTCTCATTGGAAGGCATTGGTATGGGATTACACGTGACTTGGTAATTTAGAGAAGAATTCGGTCGAGATTACGAACCAACACCAGACTCATGAAGATTTGTGTCACAGAAGCCTGGAGACGGGTCACTAGCCATACTCGACGCCATACAAACTCATCAAGTGACAGCGATCAATATTTCAAGAGATGGCGTCAGCCTGCAACGACTCAAAACGAGATCTAGAGGCTTCATTTTATGAGGCGTCACGACTAAACGGCAACGTGTCGCGTTTGATTTTATTATATTTACAAACCCGAATTAAGGGTTTTGGAGTGGTGTAACTTTAGAATAAAGAGAGGGTACAAACCTAGTTCATTTAGCAGATTTTAGGGCCTAAAAACCCTATTGTACTTCTTCCAATTCATGTTTTAATCAAGTAAGGTTTACTTAATCATTCAATATGTCTATGCGTTGTTTGATTTATTATTCTTACTTTATCTTTAACATGCTTGGCTAAACCTCCTATTATGTTTATTTATGATTGTATGAAACCTAGAATGTAGATCTTAGTGGTGTTGCTTCTTGTGATGGATGTGCACGTTAGGTCTTAGAAAACCAGATTTTGTCTGCATCGTTGTTGATATGTCTAGGGAAACGTTATTGTGTAGAAAGGATACCATCGGGTAACAGTCTTCATACTACCTTGCCCCCTAATATGGTTGATCCACTCTTAATATATTTCACATGCACTTAGTGTAATCCTAGGGGCCGTGTAATAGTATTTATACTACCTTGCATGTGCGTTGCTTTAGCGGCATACTAAGTAGACGGCGGGTTCGTGTAATTCATTCATAGTAAATAGTTACACATATCATCACAAGTGTGACAAGGCAACAACACTAGGAGAAGCAATCTAGGGAGTAATACATGATTAGATAAACACAATATTTTATCCTATTGTTATCACCAATAGCGTAGTTAATATTTAGTTTAAATAGCTAAAACCAAACCTCTCTCCAATTATATGATTTACTTGCTTTCCATAAAATATAAAATACAAAAATAATCTTCTCTCAACCCTTAGAATTCGGTTAAATCGTGATCAAGCCTTCCCAACCTATTCCTCGAGTGAACGATATACAACCCTGAGTCTTGCCTATGCTACACTACAACGATTAGGTGCACTGCCTAGGGAGTTGTAAAACTTCTCGTGTAGAAGTCCTACGATGACCGCACATCAACCCATAACCTAGCATGCTCAAGGCAAAATGATACTCACGTATACGCCATAGCAAAAGCACGTATACGGTACACATAAAAGGATCACATATTGGTTATAGACCAAACCTAGTTATACTACCTGGTGCTCTATAACCTTGGCTCTGGATACCAATCTGTCACACCCCCAAATGAGGCCTGGACGGAATATGTATCTGAGGGCGTGACGTCATAATAAATCAAACTCAAGGCAAAGGGAACGACCACTAATGGACGTTTTCAAAATTATAACTCGTTGTATTTATTAAAAATGGATAAGTCTTACAAGATTTGAAATGAAATTTAAAATGTTGCGGAAGCATAATTAAGTTTTCAAAAGACAACGAGTATGAATGATAATAAAGTCTTGAAAGATGATATCATATTGCACGTAGACTCCACATAGCACTTAAAGAAAATTCCAAAGCTAAGCACCTGAAAAACATGCTTAAAACGTCAACATAAAGTTGGTGAATTCATAGGTTTAATTCAAACGTAATTAGTGTGGACCATAAGTTTTCAAAACGTATGCGACAGTTATAACAGATACAGCTTCACATAAAAAGGTATTTACGTTGCACTAAGCTCATGACACTGAGGCTAATAACGAAAGTAGCATATAACATGCCAAGTACAACTTGCCCTTACAGGTGTCCGACCAAAGACCACCTAAACGATATTCGACATGACATACATCCGTTGGCATGTACAGTCCGTCAAGTACCCGACCGGTAAGAATTACCAAACCCGGATGGGGATTATTAGTCCTAATAGATCTATTTATTCACTTGCGCTCACTTAACCAGCCATTCGGTCAAGAAATTAACGGTTCATGATAGTTTGGGCAATAGTGGTCTAAATGCTACTTAGGCAACACGTAAACAGGGAAATTCTCACGCAAAGTACCTGTGTCCAGTTTTAAAAGCAAGCAATGTTTCTCACCCCAAGTTATAAAACATTTATTCAAAACAAGTAAAGAGTGGGGCTATGAACTCACCTTAGGCAAACGATGAAATAGTAACACAACGATGAGACAAATGCAACCGAAGACTCTAATCGAGACCGAATTATAAGATGCGCCTTAGAACGAGAAATAAATAATGAACGTTGTATAAAAGTTGATAAATGAAATAGACATCCATATGTGTTTGTGCTTTAGTTTAGTTATCAAAAACGTGTCTTTACGAACTTATTTGGTTTACGAGAATGTTACGCCGTTCTTATGAAAAGTTACTATTTACGGAAAGTTACTATTTATAGAAAGTTTTCATTTTAGGAAAGTTTTAGTTTCGGGACGTTAATGACGTCCCCTATATTTTTCGTATCCATATTTCCATAAACGCACTAGTGAAACCCTAACGTCTACCTTTTATTCCTATCTCGCTAATATACGTTAACTTACTATATTTAGAAACGTTAAACGATGTCGACTTATCATTTTTAGAAAATTCCCAACCCTTCGTATATATATATATATATTAGAAAGCTACGTTAATATTTCCAAAGGTTTTCAAAACCTAAACGGACTTAACCTGCTTGAAAACGTTTTCATATATAAAATTATATGTCCGAAAATAACTTGACGAAAACAAGGTCTAACTCACTCATAAAGCATTTTTAACATGACTTCTACAACTTTGGAAGGGAAACGTCATTTTAGGCCATGTTTTTGTTTTACACTTTAGCTAAAACGGACTCAAAAGGCTCAAAAATGGTCATTTATGTTCCAAATCTGATCGTTTATATAAATAGTTTGCCGAAAAACATATCAAGTTTCATTTGAGTGTATCTCCTTCGTTATAAAGCGGATTTTTACGATCCTTATATCAAAACGGCGGGAAAAAACATTGTCTATCATTTTCTAAAGGTTTTAGCATCTTTAAACATTTTTAAACACCTCTTAACCCTATAATAGTTTCGGATCAGCAACATATATTTTTGAAAATGTATCATAGACTTGACCATAGACTCAACCATAACACCGCCATAGTGTCTAGTCTAACCTAAATTCTTTTTCACCAAAACTAACCAACAAAACCACTCTTAATCTATCCTAACCTCATCATAATCCTTGTTGCAACACACACATACTCTCAATCTTACCACAATAACAATATGAGTGTATAAGAATACCAATAACTCTATTTCTTTCATAAACCCACTTTATTATCTTTGAAAAACATAACACAAACATATGGAGTCATAAATTTTAAATAGAATATAAAAGAACATAAGAAAATCAAAAAGGAAGATTAAGGTTTACTTACAAAAGATGAAGAACAAGATAGAAACACAAGAACTTGAAAGAAGAATGAAGATCTTGAAAACCCAAGTATAAAAATCAAAACCCTAACTCTTGAATTCTTGCAAAACACTTGAAATTAAAGTAAACCTTCTTGGAAACACCTTAGGTATGTTGTTTGTTGCGTGTGTGTTTGGATCTTGATAGAAATCAAATTTATAGAAGTGGTTGTGTGTGTGTTTGTTGTCGAGAGTTTAAGAGAGAAAAGGAGAGGAGAAAAATGATTTTTATGAGGCTATGTGTTTTCCAAAATGTCACACCCCGCCAAGGTGGAATCGCAAGGCATGATCAATAGGCATCATCACAACACAAGGCGTTAAAATAGAGAAAACTAAAAATGACATTCAATAAACTTCAAGATCCAAAGCGTGTTATGACAACGCCCAAAATAAAAATCCAACATATAATGCATGAAGAACAAAACAAGACAAATTCAATTGAAAATAAAAAAAACTGATAAATCATAGACTCCGCATGCAGGCCTATGGTCTAGCTAACTCCTCTTCCTAACTCTTCACACAATTTGCTCACCTGAAAATGATGCTAAAAACGTCAACATAATTGTCGGTGAGAGTTGCAGGTTTAAGACTCACTTATGACACCGCGATCAACAAAAACAACATTTACGAACATATATGCTTGGCTATTCTATCACAAAATAAATTCACATATATCTAGGGTGGATCGTACCTCTCCGTCCCATAATATCTCCGCGCAAGACTGACCCACTTGACTAGCTAAGTTCATTCGGGTCTCACACAAGGTCATGTCATCCTCACATACACATGCCTTACCACAATTCATATCACATAGCAATAGCACATAGCAATCATATAGTTCGACACTTAAAAACACATATCACGGTTCATAATTTAAAAACAGTTTGCATCATTTTCATCCCAAAATATAAGTAAAAAGCGGGACTGTAAAACTCACCTGATGCAAAGCAAATTCCAATTCATTCACTTAATCTTGCAAAGAATCTAAACAAAACAATACACACATATGTTACTATCGATTAGGTCACACACCCAAGTCAATGTAACAAATCACAATGATGGATACTCTATATCCTATCTTGATTCAACTCTTCTATATACTCCTCATACTTGCTAACCTCAAATTACCTCACAAACTTTATTTCTCAACTTTATGCCTTTTACTCAGTTTTATAGTCACAAGATGACTCTAAATAAAATACTTAAACACCTAATTGGTTCTTATCCTTACATCCCATAGCTCCCAAATGAGTTGTGAGCTTCTATGATTTTTGGATAAAAATAATAGTGAGTGTAACCATTTTATAAAAATTCAACATCATAAAGTGTCCAGAATTTGACCTGATTCGACCTTCAAAAAGTTTAGCTTGAACAAACCCATTTAAACACTTAGGAAAATTCTACAAAAACTTTAAAAAATCATAAACATCATGAACTTGCTACAGTAGCAAGCCCATTAATTAAAAAGATGTTTTGATATGGTTTTGACCTCACAAACACAACTCAGTATCTGCCCCGAAAACTCAGTTTTGACAACGAATCGTGTTTGATTAATTTGACTAACTTCCACTCACTTTTACATCATGAAACCACTTGGGTTGGAAAGTAGACTCTCTGTAGTTACTTTTAGGGTCAAGAAAATCAATAAAAGCTATCCGTATGACCGAGATATGGCTCTCGCAAGATGACCTAAAATTCTGCCCAGATTTCTATTCCGAATTTAGCATAATTAACTCTAATTAATTCTAATTAACTTACCCAAAATCCTTTCTATTAACCCTAAAACGATTTTTGATGATCAAAACCTCTCAATTACAGATTATTTACAATAACCTAATACATCCTTAATGATTGTTACGTTAAATAAAATCAATTAAATTGAAAAAGGATTTAGAAAACATTACCTTAACTCTTGAAAATCAAAACCTTAAAAATTTTGGGTTTCCCTTTGTTCTTTATGTTGTTCGACCAGCCAAAGAGAGAGGAGAGGAGAAAAAGGTGATTTTTGATTAAGTTATGATTTGAATTTATAGGCTTAAGAAAAGATAATTACCAAAAACAAGTTGTAATTAAATTGGGATTCTTTCTCATTTTTTTTCTTTCCTTGTTCGGCCGATCCACACAACCACCCTTTTAATTATATTTTTTTTCTTTTATTTATTTATTATACATTTACTTTAATTCTAAGTAAAAACCTTTAATTATTTTGATAAACCTTGAACTTTCTAACTACTTTTCAAACTAACCTTTGATTCTAACTATTTCTAAAAATAGAAAGTACTCTACAATCTATAAAATACTAACTAATATATATAATATGAATTACATATACATAGTACGTACACAGAATATTACGTACACGACATTTGAAACTATGTAAAGCTTTCAAATGATTTCATTTCCACAAGTACCATGATTCATCACTCATGTAATTCTATCTCATACACATATAAAACTCATAAAACACATAATGACACACATAAAATGAATTATACAGGCTTTAACTAACCTGCTAAAATCTCATTTGTCACAGTATCCCCTCCTTTAGGAAATCTCATCTCGAGATTTTAACCATTAGTCTCGACAATAGCATTCTCAAACAACTAAGGATACTTAGCCTTCATATGATCCTCATGTTCCAGGTAAACTCTGGTCCACACTAGGAATTCCATCGCACTTTCACAATAGGTATTTTTCTATGCTTAAGAGTTTTGACCTCACGGTCCATAATCTCTAAAGGCTCTTCTACAAAACGTAAGGTCTTATCTACCTTAATCTCCTCCAACGGCACATGCAAATTTGCATCAGCTAAACACTTCTTTAGATTCGACACATGAAACGTATCATGCACACTACTCAATTCTTCAGGTAATCTCAACCTATATGCCACAGGACCAATTCTCTCGAGGATCTCGAAAGGTCCTACAAATCTTGGAGCTAACTTTCCTTTTTTTCCAAACCGCACTACACCTTTCCTAAGTGAGACTTTCAACATTACATGATCACCAACTTGAAACTCTAAAGGTTTCCTTCTATTATCTGCGTAGCTCTTCTGACGATCTCTAGCAGCTTTAAGCCTATCTCTAATCACAACCACTTTATCAGTTGTTTCTTGCACCAACTCTGATATAATTAATCTGATATCTCCTATCTCTGCCCACAATACTGGCGACCTACACTTCCTTCCATACAACACCTCAAAAGGAGCACAATTAATGCTCGAATGATAGATATTGTTATAGGAAAATTCAGCCAATGGAAAATGAATATTCCAACTTCCACCAAAATCAGTCACACACGCTCTCAGCATATCCTCTAATGTTGTTTAGTGTTGTACGCTCGCTTTGTAACTATTCAGTCTGAGGATGATAAGCCTGGTATCATTATCTAAACCAGTATCCAACGCCTTTTGCTTCGTTTGTCAAAACCTTGACGTAAAACGTCCATCCCTATCAGAAATAATCGATGTTGGTACACCATGTCGTGTAACAATCTCATCGATGTTGCAAACCTTGCTAACTTTTCCATACTATAATCCTCTCGTATTGCCAAGAAATGCGCCGATTTGGTCACACTATCAAACTCATGACCCAAATCGCATCATGACAACTACTTGACCTTGGCAATTTTGTTATAAAGTTCATAGCTAATTTCTCCTACTTCCACTCAGGTATCTCAGGTTGTTGCAATAAACCTAACGGTCTTTGATGCTCCGCCTTTACCTTTGCGCATGTCAAACACTTGCTAACATAAAATAGCAATCTCCTTTTTTATACTCGGCCACTAATACATATCCCGAAGATCATAGTACATCTTGTCCGCTCCGAGATGCACAGAGTACCTCGTCTTATGAGCTTCATCCATGATATTGGTTCTTACACCGCCCACTAATGGAACCCATATACGATCCATATAGTGTAGGCTTCCGTCCCCTCTCTTTTCCATTCGTTGGTCTGTACCATTCAAATCCTTCTGCTGTTCACATTTCATCCTTTAAACGCTTCACCTTGAGCTTTGCAATATCAGTCCTTTACATTCTGGCCTGAATTGTCATAGCATCGCTCGCACTCGTCGAGGCTTAACTCTCTCTTTTTATTAAAGCATTAGCTACTACATTTGCTTTACCAGGATGGTACTTAATCTCACATTCATAATCACTAAGCAGCTTTAACCATCTCCTTTGATGCATATTCAACTCTTTCTGATCGAATATGTGTTGAAGGCTCTTATGATCTGTATAAATAACACTCTTTGTTTTGTACAAATAATGCCTCCAAATCTTTAACGCAAACACCACCGCGCCTAACTCTAAGTCATGAGTCGTGTAGTTCTTCTCGTGGATCTTCAATTGTCTTGATGCATAGGCGGTTACCTTATCCCTTTGCATAAGAGCACATCCCAATCTTTGGTTTGACGCATCACAATAAACCACAAAATATTCTACTCCATCCGGTAACGACAATATTGGTGCATTACATAAATTGTCCTTCAACGTTTAAAAAGCTTCCTCCTGCTACTCACCCCACTCATACTTCTGATTCTTTTGAGTCAACAAAGTAAGAGGTTTAGCAATCTTTTAGAAATTCTCGATGAAACGTCTATAATATCCAGCCAATCCCAGAAATGATCTTACTTCAGATGGTGTCATAGGGGCTTTCCAACTTTTCACCGCCTTAATCTTACTTGGTTCTACGTAAATACCGTTGTGATTTACCACGTGTCCAAGAAAATGTACCTCTTGCAACCAGAACTCGCACTTGGAGAACTTCGCATACATCTTCTCCTTCCTTAGCAAATCCAACATCAATCTCAAATGATTTTCATGATACGTGGCTTTTGGTGTATTATTCCAACTACGTGGGGGAAGAGATGTAAGAAACAGTTTTTGATGATAAAAAGAGGTACACAATTGTATGATGAGTCCTCCAGTTAGTCAGTATCCTATACGAAGAAATGTGTTCATCCGGGACGTACTTGATTTTTATGGTACTGTTTTGGTGTTGTCATTTCGACTACATCTGGTACTTAGTTTTTTATGGTACTGTTTTGGTGTTGTCATATCAACTACATCCGGTACTTAGCTGTTTTTATGGTACTGTCTTGGTGTTATCATTTCGACTACATACGGGATAAATTGCTTTCACTCGAGACTTAGTTGACTTTGGTGAAACAATTTAAACTTGTTCATCCAGGACGTACTTGATTTTTATGGTACTGTTTTGATGTTGTCATTTCGACTACATCCGGTACCTAGTTGTTTTTATGGTATTGTCTTGGTGTTATCATTTCGACTGCATACGAGATAAATTGCTTACACTCGGGGCTTAGTTGACTTTGGTGTAGCAATTCTCATCTGTAATTTCCTGAAGGGAGAAAGTGCATATTCGGGTCTTAATTGATTTTGATGCTACTGTTTTTCGACCTTCATTAATGGGATAGAGTGCGTACTTCGGGTTTTTGGACTTCATATAATGAGACTGATTGCATCACTTCAACTTCAAGGGGAAGAGTTTTCTTGATACTTTTGGTATGCATTACTTCAGCTTCCAGCGGGAAGAAAAATGAGAAGAATTATTTAAGCGTGAGAGGATACGTTGCTGATCTATTTGAATATACCCCCGAACGGATAATCACTATGCTTATTCTTAAAAGGAGCAGCAATATTTGATGTGGTTTGCTACTTATTCCGATGTGCACTTAATCATTCTAAGTTTGTAAGAAAGCTGTAAAGCTGCTCAATAAGAAGATTGTTGGTTTGGGGGGAAGCCATTAAAGCCTCATAATGAGGAGGCTCAAGATCAGACGAAAATTCAGGAGCCTCGAAAGCTTTGGTGGTGGAAGTTTAAGAGATGTTGACTACATACTTCTACAACGAACAGAACGATATCTTCATTTCGGTATTCAGGTCAACATCATCTTAAATTGAATAATATATTTTGTACATAGTTTAAAACAAAAAGAAAACACAAAAATATAAAACCAAGAAAATCAAATACAAAAATATAAAATCAGAAAATACCAAAAATATGGTTTTCATGACATGTCTTCTGGCATCGATAATATTTACGGCGTTAGAAATGTCATTCAATAATGACACTGTGCTGTGAATAATGTTCGAACAGAAGTTTCAAATGTTTTTCAAAACATGTCAAAAATGGCTTGCTATTATTTCTGATATGCAACCCGGTTTTCAAAATGAGGAAAGCACGTCGCCAAAAAGACGGTTGTTCCTAACAATGGGTGATTAAGTTCTCCCGGGCATGGGTTACTTTATATCCGTGCACCTTTGATTTAATGTACGTTTCAGTGCATTATTTCTTGATAAAGAAGAGAAGTCTTCTTTTTTTTAACTAAATAATTTTTCTTCTATGATTCTTCAAAAAATTATTTGTGTTAACCATGGTGGAAAAAGTGTTGTCTTTCAAAACTAAATCAGTTACCTTAGTCTCTCAGCAGAAAAAGATTTTAAAATAATTTTCTATCACTCAAACAATGTCTACAGCTCTTTAAATATAATACGGGACATTGTTTGAGGGGGAGAAATGTGCTAATAATTCTTTCAAAACGATCTTTCCGAATAATCAAGGAGTAAACAGAAAAGGAGGCTTTAGATGTTAGGATTTAGATTGCTTCATATGGAAATTAGGAACTTGCTCCTTTTAATTTGCAACTAGAAGGGCCTTGGTTGCCATTGGTATAAGTTTTATAACCCGAACGATTTTTCTCAAAAATATTGATTTTATCAATCAAGTTCGGGTTAATCATTTGAAAAGTGTTCTAATCAAATCAGAATCAGTTTTCGACACTACAAACAGATTTTTAAGAAATTTCGACCACTCGAACAAACACAATAGATCTGTCAATAGAATACGGGTCTTTGTTCGAGGGGGATAAAGTGTTTTCTAATTATCTTCAACATGTCACGGTAATTATATGAAAAAAGTTTTAACTTAACGGATAATAATTTGAGGGGGAGTTAATTTAATTTTAACTCCAAGGGCTTCAATTGTCATAAGTTAATATCTTTAGGGGCTTACATATAATTTCAAGATTAGTGGCTTAGGCTTAAAACTACATTTGATCAATATTACCAACACCTCATAGTTTTAAAAGGCTTAGGTTTGTTTGGAAATAATTTTGTAGTGTTTAGGAGTCTTGAAGTTGAAGATATGTTACTGATTCGATTAATATTTCCCCAATCAATTAATCACTAAGCTCATTTTCAAAGGAGTAGAATTTGTTGACCAAAGAGGTACACATAGGTTTGATAAGTATGATGATTCCTTTAGATAGTCAATGTCTTGCAAGAAGAAATGTGACATTCAGGACTTAGTTGCCTCAAGTGTTATCATTTCGGCTATTTAGAGGGAATAATTGTGACATCCGAGACTTAGCTAACCTTGATGTTTTAATTTATATCATCACTATCTTGTAAGGAGAAATATGCTCATCAGGGACTTAATTGACTTTGATGTTATGGTTTCGAATTATTTGTGTACTTCGAATATTTGGGCTTTATACATCAAGTCTTCTTAATGCGGCTTGCAAGAAATATTTGCATCTACTCAAGAAATGATTGATGGTTCGGGGGAAGCTAAGACAACTTCCATCTGGAGAGTATCGAGACGGACTACAGATCGCTAACATGGACTAAATGACTGTGCCACTTTCGGTTTGAACATTTCAGGTCCTGTCTCATACATAATCTTGTACATCAATAAGTAGTGTGGTAATCAGTGTTATGTGTCAATTTATGAATTTTTCATGAGTTTCTCGTTAAACTCTAAATCATTTATAAACTCATCATAACTGACACTAACAGAATCCCTCATTAATTGAGGGGGAGCATATATATGTTCCAATATCGGCTTGTATTTAATCAGACCACATTTTTTCCTAAATTTTCTAACATATTTAAATCAATTGAGATCCTAAATCTCAAAGGGTTTGAAATTTTTGATCAGGGGAGAGAATGTGATTTAAATATTAAATCTGATAAAAATGTGATCTATTAAGACTCAAGCAGGTACTCCTCCCTCCATGTGCCAAACAATTTTGATTACCGACGCACTTGTTGAGGGGGAGCATTTCTAAATAATCAAAACAAACAAGGTACAATGGCTTTGATATTTATATCACAAGTACCTTGATTGATTTTTCAACTGGTTTTATGGCAAAGTGAACTGTACCAAAAGACCAACCCTGAACTCACTTTATCAGAGTTATAAGGATGGTAAGGTTAGGTACATGTTCCCATGATCCCGCTAGAGCTGGAGGGATCTACCCAGGGAAAATCCACTAGTTAGTGTAGAAGTCCTTAGGTATGATTATAAAAGGAGTAAAGGGGGAGTAATGTAAATCTGAGAATAGGGAATAGTGCGGACTGAGATGGGCTTAGTACTGGAACAAACCAATAAGGTACTAGTAATATGTCTCGGTAGCAATGAAGGGGTTGAAGATGAAAAAATGTTAAGATAAGGTGAAAGAAAGCAGCCCTCCTTAAACTTTAGCAGAAACCGGGTTCAATACATATGCTGTCAGAATCACATGGTTGATTGCTGGAAATTAAAGACAAGTATCAGGGACCAAGTAATGATGCCGACCCTTCATAGCACTCAAGATCCTCAAAGGATTCTTGTTTCATCTCACGGGTTTCACACATTACTATTGGGGGGGGGGGGGGGGGGGGGGGGGGAAAAACTCTCATCAATCCGAGTTAGTTGGTATTGAAAAGGTGGCAGTCCACTCCAGCCTACGATCACTGAAACCAAAACGCACAATTAAGTCTAGAGCTAAGAGATCATCAATCAATCTCATTAGGACACTATTCAAATGTACTTGCTCTTCACACAATGTAATAACAAGTAAAGATCTTAAGAGTCCTACGCATTATCCTCGTGGTATTTCCAGAAAATACGAGTGATACGAAAGTACGCACAATGAAGATGGAAATGTCTAGAGCCAACTTCAAAACGCCTCTTGGTAGGTGACATTGTGAGATTCCTCTTCAGATTCAATATTATGACAAATGAAAGAACGATGGTGCGATTCTTTATGAATCAAACTTGTTTCCAGTATATGAATTGACGAGTAGTTTTAGAAAAAACTTTCGATGTGCTCAACAACTGATTTTTGAGCATATTGACTGTAAATATCTTTCAAAACAAAAGTGTTTCTGATGAAATTTGATTTCATATTATAAAACTTTGTGTGTTACAAAAACTCTTTCACTGAGTGACAAGCGATGATTTTTCAATCAATTTTTTCATTAAACAGTGGGTTTTAATTCAATGGTTACATCATTCCGTGCTTGGTCTACTTTGAGAAGCTCACTGTTGAGTAACGGCTAGCACAGCTACGAAACCATGTCAAGGAGATTCTTCAGAATTTTACCTGATTCAAAGCAGTATTTAATACTGTATTAACAGGGAACCGTGGTTCTTGCAACCTTTATTCAACGAAGTGAAACAATACCTTTCGTTTGTTTATACTAACGTATACTTGCAGGACATCCCCCCCTCCCCCCCACCCCCCACCCTCCCCCTTCTTTCACCCATTTCCTCCATTTCCCCCCCCCACCCCCCCCCCCACCCCCCACGACGTTGCAGCTGCTGGTCAGAGACATGTCAATTCACAACCCCATGCTCACACTTCAAATTCCTATCCAATGACATCATGATAGTTGAAAGACCTACAACACAGCTTCCGCAACTCTGATGCTTGCTATCATGATCCATAAAAGTAAGAGCATGCCGGTCCGATGGTCACAATATCACATGGAGGCAATTACTTCACAACAGGATGATAAAGATAATTACTGTGGTGTGATCTCAATGAAAGCTCAAAGATCCCATACAAAAGAAAGCTCGATGGAATATGCTAAGATCATTACACAAGGTACAAAGATATTATTAAAGACTATGATGCTAAGAACGATGATCAACTCAAAGACTGCGAGGCTTCAATTGGTATTGTCAGGGGTGACCCTCCCTTATGGGGGGGATTGTTAAGGGTCATGAAAAAAAGACTCGGTCACCCGTATATTGTCCAGTTCAGCATAGCTAGTAGTGATGAATATGTGGCATGAATTAGGGGGAAGCTAATTCAGAAGCTTCTCCTTAACTAGAAGTGTATGGATTACTTAGCTCGTGCCTATTACAATATTTATCCTACAAGGTACTACAAAGATGATTCATGTTAGAGTGCAGACTAAAGTCAAAGGCCACAAAAGACATCATCAGCATTAGAAACTTCGTAGAAGCTCTTGTTCTTAATCATTATGTACTTGTTAGGAAAATATTGACGACAATATTGGTGCATTACACAAATTGTCCTTCAACATTCGAAAAGCTTCCTCCTGCTTCTCACCCCACTTATACTTCTGATTCTTCTGAGGGGGTTTAGCAATCTTGGAGAAATTCTTGATGAAATGTCTATAATATCCAGCCAATCTCAGAAATGATCTTACTTCAGGTGGTGTCGTAGGGGCTTTTCAACTTTTCACCGCCTCAATCATACTTGGGTCCACATGAATACCATCGTGATTTACCATATGTCCAAGAAAATGTTCCTCTTGCAACCAAAACTCGCACTTGGAGAACTTCGCATACAGCTTCTCCTTCCTTAGCAAATCCAACATCAATCTAAAATAATTTTCATGATCCTCCTTCGTCTTTGAGTATATCAAGATATCGTCAATAAACAGTATGACGAACTTATCCAAATACGGTTTGCACACTTGGTTCATTAAGTCCATGAAAACTGCGGGTGCATTTGTTAATCTAAATGGCATAACCGTAAACTCAAAATGCCCATATCGTGTTCTGAATACGGTCTTCGATATATCATCATCATTATCCACTCTCAGCTGATGATAACCAGATCAAAGGTCTATCTTAGAGAAGTAGCGCGCTCCTTGATGTTGGTCAAATAAATCGTCGATCCTAGGGAGTGGATAACGATTCTTGATGGTCAACTTGTTTAGTTCACGATAGTCTATGCACATGCAAAACGATATGTCCTTCTTCTTGACATTTAAAACTGGTGCTCCCCATGGTGAGTGACTTAGCCGAATAAATCCCTTGTCTTGCAACTCTTGAAGTTGCTCTGATAGTTTTTGCATCTTCGAAGGCGCTAGTCGATATGGCGACTTTGCTATGGGCGTCGCTCCAAGAATCAAATCTATATGAAACTCTACTTGTTATTATGGCAGTAATCCTAACAGGTCATCCGAAAATACGTCCTCAAAATCACGTATGATAGGAATATCGTTTAACATCGGTTCATTCATCTTTGTGCTCATTAACGTCTTTGTCTTCCCGACATTACGTTCTCCTTGAACACAAAGTACCTTACCTTGTTCTATAGGTATCCTAACTATGTTCTCGTGACACACGATCACAACCTTTGGGGTTGACAACCAATCCATTCCTAATATTACATTAAAACTTTCTTGTCCTAATGGTATCAAGTCTATAGGGAATATAGAATCTCCTAGCTCTAGTCTACAGCCACGGAAAATTCTATCAACTTCTTCCTTCTTACCATTAGCTACCTCTATCACATACCCAGGGTTGTTAGGTTGTCGTGTTTGAACCATGTTTCTGATAAGACATAGGATTATATATATTAGACGATATACTACAGATTTCATAACCCATGATATTACATTTCCCACAATACTATATACGTACAAGCATAATCAACCAATATGTGTCAACACCAATTACATGTAATCATACTTGCAAGTCCATTTGTGTTGTGGCGCATGTATAATTATGTTGTACACCATAATTATAGAGGCCCCCTTTTACGTGTGTACTCGCTCCTATGAAAACACTTCTTGAAATCAACATATCATGCAACACATAACACATTTAATAAGGCACATAGCACACAAGATAAATCCTAAAACCACTTCTCATTAATAATAATCGTAATCGAAAATAACATTTCCTAACATGGTTCAAACGATAGAAAGAAACACTAAACATCCTAAATCAAATCGATTGCACAAGTAGTCGGGTCGAGGTTGAACTCAGCTCCCACCAATGTCTTCCATCGTCAAGCTTATAGGTTGATTACTAGCCGTAGATTCAAGGTCTGAATCGTTAGCATCGTCAACCAACCAATCATTCATATTGCCTTCTTGTGGTGGTAATGGGTAAGGTGCAAACTTGTTCCTTTGGTCTTCCATTTGGAGTTGTGGATGATCTACGAATCCATATTTGTTGTAAGGAGGGTGCTTACTCAGCTCTTCTTCTTCTTCATCCGAGGTGTGGTATTCTTGAAACCTAGAAACATTCCCTTCCTTATCGATCCTTCTTCTCTGAATCACTCCAATCATTTGGTCACCTACTTTCTTTATAGTCATACCCTCTTCCACTTTACACGGATATAAGTCGATGGGTATACGGCATTTACGGTTTGTACGCCATATCTTACAGCCAGAAATTGGGTCGATATAACGCTTAATCCCAGTTGAACGCATGATTCCCCAACGAAACTTACGCTTTGAGGGAGACATAACTCTATAAATAAGGAAGAGTATAAGCTCCATCAGATACTTGGCGACGAAGAAAATAAATACTGGCATATATGTATATATATATATTCTTACTACGAAAATAGTAAACGAATAGGAAATTGGAACTTCAAAATATATACATAAAATATATTATACATACGTACACACAAGCACATAGTTCCTAAATGCATCTATATGAAGGTTCCTAGTTATAGTCTAGGCCAATCCACCTAGTTCTCTATAACCTTGGCTCTGAATACCAATCTGTCACACCCCAACAAGGCGGAATCGCAAGGCATGATCAATAGGCATCATCACAACATAAGGCGTCAAAATAGAGAAAACTAAAAATTACATTCATTAAACTTCAAGATCCAAAGCGTGTTATGACAACGTCCAAAACAATAATCCAACATATAATGCATGAAGAACAAAACATGACAAGTTTAATTGAAAAAAAATAGATAAATCATAGACTCTGCATGCAAGCCTATGGTCCAGCTAACTCCTCTTCCTAACTCTTCACACGTTTTGCTCACCTGAAAATGATGCTAAAAAGTCAACATAATTGTTGGTGAGAGTTACAGGTTTAAGACTCACTTATGACACCGCGATCAACATTTACGAACATATATGTCTGGCTATTCTATAACAAAATAAATTCACATATATTTGGGGTGGATCATACCCCTCCGTCCCATAATATCTCCGCGCAAGACTGACCCACTTGACTAGCTGTCCGTTCGGGTCTCACACAAGGTCATGCCATCCTCACATACACATGCCTTACCACAATTAATATCACATAACAATAGTGATTAGCAATCATATAGTTCGACACTTAAAAATACATATCACGATTCATAATTCAAAAACAGTTTTGCATCATTTCCATCCCAAAATATAAGTAAAAAGTGAGACTGTAAAACTCACCGATGCAAAGCAAATTCCAATTCCTTCACTTAATCTTGTAAAGAATCTAAATAAAATAATACACACATATGTTACCATCGATTAGGTAACACACCCAAGTCGATGTAACAATTACAATAACGGATACTTTATATCCTATCTTGATTCAACTCTTCTATATACTCCTCGTACTTGTTAACCTCAAATTACCTCACAAACTTTACTTCTCAAGTTTTTGTTTTTTACTTAGTTTTTATAGTCACAAGATGACTCTAAATAAAATACTTAAACACCTAATTGGTTCTTCTCCTCACATCCTATAGCTTCCCAATGAGTTGTGAGCTTCTATGATTTTTAGATAAAAATAATAATGAGTGTAACCATTTTATAAAAATTCAACATCACAAAGTGTCTAGAATTTGACCTGATTCGACCTTCAAAAAGTTTAGCTTGAACAGACCCATTTAAACACTTAGTAAAATTCTACAAAAATTCTAAAAAATCATAAACATCATGAACTCGCTACAGTAGCAAGCCCATTAATTAAAAAGACGTTTTGATATGGTTTTTAACCTCACAAACACAACTCAAAATCTGCCCCAAAAACTCAGTTTTGACAACGAATCTTGTTTGATTAATTTGACTAACTTTCACTTACTTTTAATTCATGAAACAACTTGGGTTGGAAAGTAGACTCTGTATAGTTAATTTTAGGCTCAAGAAAATCAATAAAAGCCATCCGTATGACCGAGATATGGCTCTTTCAAGATGACCTAAAATTCTGCCCAGATATCTATTCCGAATTTAGCATAATTAACCCTAATTAACTTACCCAAAACCCTAATTATTAACCCTAAAATGATTTTTGATGATCAAAACCTCTTAATTACAGATTATTTACAATAACCCAATCCATCCTTAATGATTGTTACGTTAAATAAAATTAATTGAATTGAAAAATGATTTAGAAAACATTATCTTAACTCTTGAAAATTAAAACCATCAAATTTTTTGGGTTTCTCTTTGTTTTTTGTGTTGTTCGACCGGCTAAGAAGAGAGGAGAGGAGAAAAAAAGTTATTTTTGATTAAGTTATGATTTGTATTTATAGGCTTAGGAAAAGATAATTACCAAAAATAAGTTGTAATCAAATTGGGATTTTTTTTCTTTTTTTTCCCTTGTTCGGCCGATCCACACAACCACCATTTTAATTATATATATATTTTTAATTTTTTTAATTTATTGATTATACATTTACTTTAATTCTAAGTAAAAACCTTTAATTATTTTTGCTAAACCTTGAACTTTCTAACTATTTTTCAAACTAACATTCGATTCTAACTATTATAAAAAATAGAAAGCACTCTAAAATCTATAAATTACTAAACTAATATATATAATATGAATTATATATACATAGTACGTACACATAATATTATATACACGACATTTGAAATTACGCAAAGCTTTCAAATGATTTCATTTCCACAAGTACCATGATTCATCACTCATGTACTTTCATCTCATACACATATAAAACACATAAAACACATAATGACACACATAAACTGAATTATACAGGCTTTAACCAACCTGCTAAAATCTCATTTGTCACAGGAATCGGGTAGTAAGATCCTCTCATGTGGAGATGGATCCTGCTGGAAGGCGTTCAAGCCAAGTGCTAGCTTGATCGCGTAGGGAAAATTAAAATACACGCAGGCGCGTTCTTTCCCTATTTTCACCGTCAAGGTCAAGTGAGTCCACAAGTTTAAGGAAATCCTTGAAGTGTTGGTTTGGACCCTCGGACCGAAGTCCGTGGAATGAGCATCCGTTTTGCACCAACCGGATGGTGTCAGATCGAAGAGGTACCACGTTGTTCTCTACGGGGAGCTCAATGGTATTCCTGTAGCCCTCGTGGCTTGGTTTGGAGTAATCTCCTAGAGTACGGATAGGATTCTCGTCTCCCATGGTGGTTGACGAGAATAGGTTACGAAACAGATAACACAAAGAAAAGATAGACTACAAGAAAGCTAATATGCGGGAATTAAATCTTACTTGAAAGGATTCAAGCAAGTAGAACTAAGCTAAACTATGATCAATACCTAACTATTCCCCAGGCGGCGGCGCCAAAAACTTGATGTGCGGTCGTCGTAGGACTTCTACACGAGAAGTTTTACAACTCCCTAGGCAGTGCACCTAATCGTTGTAGTGTAGTATAGGCAAGACTCGGGGTTGTTTATCGTTCACTCGAGGAATAGGTTAAGAAGGCTTGATCACGGTCTAACAGAATTCTAAGGGTTGAGAGAAGATTATTTTTGTATATTTTTATTTTATAGAAAGCAAGTAAATCATATAATTAGAGAGAGGTTTGGTTTTAGCTATTTAAACTAAATATTAACTAAGCTATCGGTGATAACAATAAAATAAAAGACTGTGTTTATTTAATCATGTATTACTCCCTAGATTGCTTCTCCTAGTGTTGTTGCCTTGTCACACTTGTGATGATCTGTGTAACTATTTACCAAAGCATGAACGAATTACACGAACCCGCCGTCTACTTAGTATGCCGCTAGAGCAACGCACATGCAAGGTAGTATGAAGACTATTACACGGCCCCTTAGGAGTACACTAAGTGCATGTGAAATATATTAAGAGTGGATCAACCATATTAGGAGGCAAGGTAGTATGAAGACTGTTACCCGATGGTATCCTTTCTAGACAATTACGGTTCCTTAGACATATCAACAGCGATGCAGCCAAAAGCTGGTTTTCTAAGACCTAACGTGCACATCCATCACAAGAAGCAACACCACTAAGATCTACATTCTAGGTTTCATATAATCATAAATAAACATAACAGGAAGTTTAGCCAAGCATGTTAAAGATAAAGCAAGAACAATAAATCAAACAACACATAGACATATTGAATGATTAAGTAAACCTTACTTGATTAAAACATGAATTGGAAAAGGTGCAATAGGGGTTTTAGGCCCTAAAATCGTTTCCTACAGCTGCTAAATGAACTAGGTTTCGTATATTCTTTTTATTCTAAAGTTACACACTCAAAACCCTAAATTTAGGTTTGTATATATAGGAAAAACATTGGGACGGCGTCGCGTTTTAATCGTGACGCCGTCATGAAAGAGAATATTCTAGATAATGGGTTGGGTCGTATGCTCTGACGCCGTCGTGGAATCATGTGACACCGTCTTGATCTTCGTGGTGACGGCGTCACGTTGTATCTGTGACGCCGTCTCCAGCCACTGTAGAGAAATTCTTGATCAATGTTGGTGTTGGTCCGTAGTCTTGTCCATTTCATCTCCAAATGAGCCCAAGTCACATGTAATTCTTCCAAATGCCTTCCAAATGAGAAATACCTGAAAATGAACGATTAAGTACCGATTTTGGGCATAAATGCACGATTTAGGGGGTTAAACGACCCCGAAAAAATATATAAAATGACACCTCTTCAATTTTCTTATAATATATTTAACGCCGATGATTTAAAATTGGATATGGGTGTAACATTTTGTATTTTCAGGTCAATTACGACACCATTTAATTCACAACTTATATTTTTTTTCTCTCGTCTCGTACGCGCCTACTTTTAATTCCTATTACATAGTTAAAATCACGTAAGCTAAATTTTTTTTCATTTAACATATAAAACAAGAGAAATATGATTTTTATACACTATTTCCTGACATGAATACTGTTGGTTCGTTTTTAATAAAAAATTCGCGAAACGTTTTAGAATCATTTATAAAATATTTATACGAGTTTTAAATTTATAAATATTATTTTACAAGACAATTGACCTACTTATACGATAACACATTGGAATGCCAAGTCATCCCCATCGAAACTATTGATCGCCCTTTGGCAGCATAATTGTCATGCATTACCATATTCTTCTAGCTCATTTAGGACTTCACCATCATCAGAATCGTCATCCGAGTCTAGAAAAGGAGAAACAAGTGGTGTATCTACCGATTCGTCATCAGGCTTAAGGTCATCCATATCAATTTCATTAGGTGGTTGCGTGAAACCATTAAGAAATTGGTCAATGTTCTCTAGGCAAAAATCGATATAGGTTGAGACTGCCTATAGCTCATTAAGCTCTTGGACAACCTTTGCATGAAGCGTAGTTGGAATCAAACGAGTAGACCTAAGTTAAACAATGGTCAAAACCTAACTATACCCCGGTAGAGGCGCTAAAAACTTGATGCGGTTGTCGTTAGACTTCAACAAGAAGTTTTACAACTCCCTAGGCAGTGCACCTAATCGTTGCAGTGTAGTATAGGCAAGACTCGGGGGTTGTTATCGTTCTCTAGGGGAATAGGTTAGAAAGGCTCGATCAAGATCTTACAGAGATCTACGGGGTTGAGAGAAGATTCTTTTTGTATTTTTATTTTATAGAAAGCAGGTAAAATCATATGGTTTGAGAGGTTGGTTTGTTTTATCTAATTAAACTAAATTATAATCTAAACTAATTTGGTGGTAACTTATATGGTAAACGAACGTATTTACTTAATCATGCACTACTCCTTAGATTGCTTCTCCTTATCCTGTTGCTTTGTCACACTTGTGATGATCTGTGTAAATATTTCATAAGTCATGAATGTATTTACTTACACGAACCCGCCGTCTACTAATAATCAGTTAAGGTAACGCACATTTAATGTAGTATTAAGACTAATACAAGCCCCTAAAGAGTATAATTAAATCTATGAAATATCTTAAGGAGTACCAACTATTATTAGGGGTAAGGTAGTATGAAGACTATTACTGATGGTAGCTTTTTTACACACTCGTGTTTCCCTAAACGTTTATGCCAATTTAATATCTTATGGCTAGTTTTCTAAAGCTTAATGCGCACATCCATCACAAGAAGCAACATTAAAAGGATCTACAATATAAGTTTCATACAATCACAAGTAAATACTAAAGGATCTAGCCTAGCATATTATAATAAGGTAAAGAACACAAATCAATCAAACAATATATAGATATATTGAAAGATTGAAGGGATAGATGAACTTTACTTGATTAAAACATGAATTAAAGACGGTTACAATAGGGTTTTGAGGCCCTAAGGACGGCCTAAAAAGCTACCAAAATCGAATATCAAAGTTAGGGTTCGTCTCCCAAAAGTTACACACTTAAAACCATAAAATCGGTTTTGTATATATAGGAAAAGCGGTGCGACGGCATCGTGTTATAGTCGTGACGCTGTCGCCACGTCAAATCTTTTAGAGCCACTTTAAGTCGGCTACATTCTGACACCGCCGCTTTATAAATTGTGATGTCGTTGCTTGTAATTCGCGACGTCGTCTCCACGCTCTGTATGCACAATTTCTTCAAAGGATTTGGTGTAGAGTCGTAGTCTTGTCCGTTTCTTCTCCAAATGAGCCCAAGTCACGTGTATTTCCTCCAAATGCCATCCAAGTGCTAAATCATGAAAACAAACTATTAAACACATAATCTGGGCATATTTGCATGATCTGGGGGGTTAAATGACGGCGAAAAAGTATATAAATTGACACCTCATCAGGTTGGTATGGAGGATATTCAGATGGTTGTGGATTATACTGTGATATCTGACTACTATAAGATGGAGGTGGATTCTAAGTGTGAGCAAGTAAGGAAAGTGGATATGGATATCCTTGTCGCATTGTTCGAACTTCATTGACATCATTATCATTTTGTTTGAGATATGGGTACAACTAATCAAAGTTGACTTTATGAAGATCTTTTGCTTGCTTAGCTGCTATAACAAACCTACTCCATTCTGGCTGAAGATGATTCACAAACTTTGTATTTATTTAAATAGGTGTCATTGTCATGTTGATGATATTCATATCATTCATCACCTTAGCAAATCTCAAATAATACGAGTAAATTGATACTCCTTTCTCAAACGTAAATCTATCAAAATCATCATATAACTTTGACTCGCGTTCTTGTTTTGTTATCTCAGTGCCTTTCATTAATTCCTTGACCCTATCCCATATGTATTTGGCTATCTTATGATGATTGACAATAGTGTATATATCAATTGGTAAACCAAGAAGAATGGTGTTTGTAGCTTTGATGTCACAACTTTTCCTCAACTTTTCTTTAGGAGTAAGATCTTTCAATTCTTGTGGACGTTTGATTTATGAGGAATCTTCAGTTGCTGGAATAGTAATCTCCTCTTCGAGTTGAAAAGGACCGTTGTGGATTGAATCAATTAACATTTCACCATTATCCATCCCTTCAATGTAAAGTAATATACGAGTCTTCCAACTATCATACATGCCTTTCTCGAGGGGTGGTCGGTTTTCAGCACCCGCAGCAATAACATTCTCAGCCATTGTATGCATTGATGAATTGATGATTTGTTTTTGTATAAAATGATATAAAGGACTGTTTCAATGAAAAGGAAGTGTTGTGTGGTTGGTTTGTTTGTTTGTTGTTTTTGTGATTTAGTGAGTAAAGATTGTGTCATCTAAGTGAACCAGCAGCGTACTTAGCGCCAAAGTTTCACGATTATAGGGGAAGTACGCTGCTCTAGTGTTGAGGCTGAGTATCGTGGTGTTACAATGCGGTGGCTGAGACTTCCTGGTTGTAGTATCTACTTCGAGAGTAGCACTCTCCTCTCCATTCAGCTACTGTGGTTTATTGAGATAATGTCTCTATGGTATACTTATCTTTCAATCTCGTGCAACATCAACGCACGAAGCACATCGAGATTGATATTCACTTTTGGGATCACGTTGCTACTAGACAAGTACGTGTCTTGCATGTTCTCTCACGTTATTAGTATGCTGATATTTTCACTAAGGGGCTTCCGTGTGCATTGTTTGATGAGTTTTGAAAGCGTTCTGCGTCCTCCCGCTCCAACAGCGAAGGATTGTTAGTGGATTATTATGATGTATTTACCTATATCCTAATTGCCATTATGCTAGACGACAAATTAATTAAGGTCTGTTGGTGGGCTTATTTTGGCCCAACTGTCGGGTCTAATTTTCTAGCAAGTCATGTTGCATATATTCGTTTCTTTTATTTTTTTCCTCCAATATGCTTCAAAAATAAAAGAGAACACATATGACCCCCTAACTATCAACATGAGAACTTGACAGGTTTTCAACATACAAAGTAACCGTAAATCATCCTCTAACTTATGTAAAAATGTTGATCCCACGCCTTGATCGATTCTTTATGATATAAAGAGTTTGTTACCTTGGAAGAATCCAAAATAACAAAGATTGAGACTTTGTATGTATATCAAAGTGTATGCGGAATCTACACTTTGATACTCTAGAGAAATTTATGAATGAAACAGTAATGATCACACACAAACAATAAACACAAAACTCACTGCTTCAATATTATAAATAATACGAGTACTCTTTAAGTACTGGGGTTACAAAACCTTGAAGCTATATCGAATTTTCTCTAAATGTATCTCTTAAAGTTCTATCTATCACTACTCTAGGGATCTCCTTTTATAGAAATACAAGGAGCCCTTTACAAATATATCTGCCTATCTATTAGGATCAGTTACAATTCAAAACTAAATATCCCGAAATACTCTCCATGCATTCTTATCTTCAGTTCATCAGCTTTGACCATTTAGCAGTACAAACTCCTTCAACTAGCAGTATTAAATAACATTGACAGTTCTAACTTAATACTGGCAGTACTAACTTTGTACTGGCAGTACTAACTCCTTTAGTACTGTTGGCAGTATAAAGTCATATGAAGATTTATTCCTAACAATCCTCCCCTAAACTTGTGATTGTCCTTTAAATCATCAAGTTTCTTCTGAATAAAATCTTCTAGTCTTCTTCCTCTGCTAATGATTCTTTCAAACAACTCTGTCACTTCTGAACTTGAGATCTTATAAATCTGAGAAGCTCAATCGCCTGTGTACTCTCATGATCAACCTCTAATCTCTTCTTCAACATCTTGGAGATCATCTCTTGGCTTAAAGGATATTTCTTCTCTGTCAGCATATGTATGGCCATCCCATTCTCCATCAATAACATGTGAATACCACAGAAATCATACAAACTCCAGCTTAGCAGATTGTATTGATGCTGATTCTTCCATAACTCATCATCTTCATTTGGCTCAAACATAGTGTGCAAATCTCCCCAAAGCATGAGATCATACCCTTCTGGTCTTGAAGCCCTATACCTTTCCTTAACAAGTCTGTATAATTCCTCCACATCATGTCTATCAAAATCTCTTAGCATCTCAGTGAAGATCTTATAATTCTTTGAACTTCCATCTCCCCTGAATATTTGATAATACATGAAAGTCTCAGTCAAAACATAAGACTTCCAATCCACAATTGGAAACTTTGTAGATATGGATTCAACTTCTATAGGAACCTCTTCTCTTGGTATGATATCTAAAAATTCTTTGAGTTCTTCTTTCTCTGAATCTTCCTCTATCTTTTGTCTCTTCCTTGTGCTTTTTCTAGGAATGGACTTCTTTCTCTTTGCTCCAGGTTCTTTGACACCTTCTTTCAATGCTTCTTGTGTTTCAGACTCTTCTTCCACAACTTTTTCAGGAGACTTTTCTTTTGCATGAGACTTGACAGGAGATTTTTGAGGAGACTTTTGCTTTCTACTTCCATGCTCTGTATCCATTGGCACAATATTTTGATTGAAATCCCAAATCTTTTCAAAGATTGGCCTTATGTCATTGTAAGACATTCCCTTGAAATGACTGATCTTGAAGTTCCCTTGGTTCTTCAAATATTTGATCATATTTCTTCTAGCTTGAGCAATTTGAATTCGAAATACCAGCCGAACTCAATAATTCATAAAATCCACCATAATTATTCAAGGTATTTATATAAAATCATTTTACATATATACATTGATTTTGTTCATGAGAAAATTACCATGAATGTTATTTTGATTTATAAGCCTAAACATGATCTAAACCCTAAATAATGGCAAGACTTGTATTCGGCCTCTAAATAAATTTATATTTCGATTTTATAATTTTTATGGACTTGTATACATCATGTATGAACCAGATAAATGTTAGAAAATTTGTATAAAGATTTAGATAATTAATTGTGGAATTTTCAATTATTGCCGATTTTGAATTATGATGGAAATGAAGAAAATAAAATGGAAAACGAATTTTTAAGGGGGTTTTGTAGGGTTTTTATATTTTTCCCAGGTACAATGCATTTAATGAATGTATAAAAATTATGTGATTATTGGGGGAAATTTTAATTGGTTTTTGGCATTTATTGGTTACCGATTGTGTTTTAAAAGTATAAGGGGGTGTTTTGTAAATTCTGAAACTTTGGGGCTGATTATGGCATGTTAATATAATGTATAGATTCTGTGAAAAATAAGTAGAAGGGTATAAATTGTCATTTGATAATTGTTATGGGTTAAACATGATAATTATATCATATTATATATTAATTCGAATATGTATTTAAACTGAGGGACTAAAGTCTAAAATTATGTAAAGTCAAGGTATGATCAGTAATCAGCAACAGTTCTCTTAACTTTTTGTTCAACAATTTTAAAATTGTTGTACAAATCATCCAAACCCATAGTTTCAAAGTCGGGTTTGTTCATCCAGACAACTACATGAGTATCCCATTCTGAAGGTAAGCTTCTCAAAAACTTAACATTTAAATCCTCTGCAGGAGTATCTACACCAAGAATTGCCAATCTACTAACAAGCTTTTGTAGCCTGTTAAAGATAGAGTCCAAAGATTCTGAGCTTGTAGCATTGAAGTTTTCATACTGTTGCTTCAGTAAGGCCTTTTGTGTCTTCTTTGTAGCATCATTTCCTCCAAAGCGAGCTTTAATAGCTATAAACATAGATTGAGCATCAGCATACTGGTTAAAGGTAAGCTGATGTTCATTTGGGAGTGCCATGAGGAGAAGACTTCTGGCTTTAACATCATTCTTCTTGCAAATCTTTTCTTCAGTAGTAGATGGTACAGTCATCTTCAGTGCTGTTGATGGACCAGAATCTGGTGCTGTAACAGGAATAGGCACCCATGAATTTCCATTTTCTATAACTTCCCACAATGCATAGTCTTGAATCTGAAAGTATTGCTTGATTCTGATTTCCCACATCTCATATTCTCCTAGTTTGAGTATGGGAAGCTTTGCCAACGAATTGTTCTGAGAATTTTCTAACTCCATTTTCCCTAGATCAAAGTATCTCAAAGCACAGGCTCTGATACCACTTGTTGATCCCACGCCTTGATCGATTCTTTATGATATAAAGAGTTTGTTACCTTGGAAGAATCCAAAATAACAAAGATTGAGACTTTGTATGTATATCAAAGTGTATGCGGAATCTACACTTTGATACTCTAGAGAAATTTATGAATGAAACAGTAATGATCACACACAAACAATAAACACAAAACTCACTGCTTCAATATTATAAATAATACGAGTACTCTTCAAGTACTGGGGTTACAAAACCTTGAAGCTATTACAAAATGCTCTCTAAATGTATCTCTTAAAGTTCTATCTATCACTACTCTAGGGATCTCCTTTTATAGAAATACAAGGAGCCCTTTACAATATATCTCCTATCTATTAGGAACAGTTACAATTTAAAATTAAATATCCCGAAATGCTCTCCATCCGTTCTTATCTTTAGTTCATCAGCTTTGACCATTTAGCAGTACAAACTTCTTCAACTAGCAGTATTAAGTTTCCTTGGCAGTACTAACTTTGTGCTGGCAGTACTAACTCCTTTAGTACTGTTGGCAGTATTAAGACATATGAAGATTTATTCCCAACAATCCTCCCCTAAACTTGTGATTGTCCTTCTAATCAACAAGTTTCTTCTGAATAAAATCTTCTATTCTTCTTCTACTGCTGATGATTCTTTCAAACACTTTTGTCATTTCTGCACTTGAGCTCTTATGAATCTAAGGAGTTCAAAAGCTTGGGAACTTTCATGATCTACCTCCAATCTTCTACTTAACATCTTTGACAACATCTCTTGGCTCAAGGGATACTTCTTTTCTGTCGATGCATATGTATAGGCGTATCCCATTCTCCATCAATAACATGTGAATACCATAGAAATCATACAAACTCCAGCTTATCAGATGTAATTGAGCTGATTCTCATAACACATCACTTCATTGTTGGCTCAAACATAGTGTGCAAATCTCCCCAAAGCATGAGATCATACCCTTCTGGTCTTGAAGCCCTATACCTTTCCTTAACAAGTCTGTACAATTCCTCCACATCATGTCTATCAAAATCTCTTATCATCTCAGTAAAGTGACTTATAATTCTTTGAACTTCCATCTCCCCTGAATACTTGATAAAACAGAAAGTCTCAGTCAAAACAATAAACTTCCATCCACATTGAATACTTTGTATATTTGGATTCAACTTCTATGACCTCTTCTCTATGGTATGAAGTCTAAAAATTCTTTGATTCGTTCATCCACTGAATCTTCTTTCATCTTTTGTCTTTTCCTTGTGCTCTTTCTAGGAATGGACTTCTTTCTCTTTGTTCTAGGTCTTTTAACAACTTCTTCCTTTTCCTCTTGTGTAATAACTTTTTCTTCCACAATCTTTTCAGGAGACCTTTCTTTTTCAGGAGACTTTTGCTTTTTACTTCCTTTCTCTGCATCCATAGGCACAATATTTTGATTAAAATCCCAAATCTTTTCAAAGATTGGCCTTATGTCATTGTAAGACATTCCCTTGAACTGACTGATCTTGAAGTTCCCTTGGTTCTTCAAATATTTGATCATATTCCTTCTAGCTTGGGCAATAGTCTTTGGCTTCATTTTAAGAGAATGATATCTAATGACAGAAGGATCATTCCAGTCAATCTTCTTTGTAGTCTTAGCTTCATCCATAGCTCTTTTCCTTTCTTCTTCATCCCACTGTCTAGCAATCTCCTCATCTCTAGCAATTTGAGCTCTCTGTTCCTCATTCATTTGCTCTTCAAGTCTAATTGCTTCAGCATAACTTAACTGTTCTTGTTCAAGTTCCTTCTTTGATTTCTTCTTGGGCTCTTCTTCTATCAAAATAGCTTTTCCCTTATCCTGTCTTGATCTTTTCTCAGCACTTCTTCTTGAATATGTAACAGTTCCTCCAGCAGTACTAAGGTGTACCTCAGCAGTACTAACTGTTGGAACTTCTTCACTAGCAGTACCTTTCTTCAAACCAGCAGTACTAACTTCATCACTTGCTTTTCCACTGCCCTCTTGATCTTGAATGAACCATTCAGTTTGGAGTCACTTGTCTTGTGAATGATAGATCAGTTTCAGATACTAGCTTTTCTTGTTTTTTTTGAAATCTTGAACCTCTTTATTAAATAACTTCCTCCCCTGTTTGGAAGAATCATCTTCAAAGGCTTCATCATCTGAAATAACAACCCTGGTTTGTTTCCTTGCTTTCCCAATCTTTACCTGAGACTCTAGCTTCTTGACCCTTAGAATAAGCTTGGTATAAGCAGAACTGTAGGTTTTCTTTGTCTTCAACAAGTCAGCCTCTAAAACTCTAATCCTGTCAGAAAGAGTGTTAACTAAATTCATCAATTCTTGAAGTTTCAAACTACCCTCCTCACTTCCATGTGAGTAAACAGCATGAAGAGGTGAGTCATGGGGTGTAGGAAGATGGTATTCTGTACCAGGTTGTGTTGGTGAAAGTTGTGTAGGTGAGGGTTGAGTAGGTGATGGTTGTGAAGGAGAAGGTGTAGGGGAAGGTGAAGATGTGATTCTAGAAGGTAAAGGTGAGGGTTCATTAGCATCTAACATAGTAGGAAATAAAGCAACCTCTTGACCTAAAAATCCCTTGGTGAATCTCTTCATATTGCTAAACACCTTCATTGTTAGAGATGGAACAGAATAAAATCTTGTGTGTTGTTGAAACTTGTGGCTCTGCATGTCTAGGCATAGTTGGATAAACCTAGGGTACATCAAAAACTTATGGGGACTAGATATGTTAGACACCATGTGGTCAAAGATCATCCTAGAAAAATTAAACTTTCTATTTGTGGCTAAACAAATAACAGCAGCTGCAATATTACTACTAAACTGCTCCCAACAGTCTCTTTGGGCTTAACAGTGAAATGAAAAACGAATTTATGAAGTAAGAAACCTCTATTGAGGTGAAAATGCACCTTTTTGAAAGGTTAACTTATCTGAGTCAGAATCATTTATAAAGGCCCCCCCCCCCCATTAAAGGCGCCAATTGAGCAAAGATCTCTGTAGTTGGAAGAGAGGTAATGCCATCTTGATCATCCAACTTGAGATGTCGCCGTAGAGAACCTTCAGTGATTGAAAGTGAGTGTCCATCAATAGTAGCATGAATCTTGACGTCGCCATTTTCATCAGTCAAAGTCTCAGCAGTCCTCCAAAATTGTTTTATAAAGGAGACACACACCTCTGGTTTCTTAGTAAGTGCATAGCAAATATGACTTCAATTGATGAAACCCCGCACTTCCCGTAGATTTTTCTAGAAATGCTACCATGTTGTGTTTATCACAAAAATCCAAACTTGCCATGATGAAAATTGTGATTAATAAAGTGGGATAGGATCGTGTATGTAAGTATGAAGGCTGGAGAAAGTTAATTGCAATGTAATAGAGAAAACAGAGAGATATTCGTTGACCAATATTAAGTAATTTGAAGTGATCGTGAATAAATCATATGAATATATAGTAGATGCACGAAAGTCCAATTGGTCAAACCCCTATTCCATAGGTATTTGGCAGAAATATCTCAACGGCTCTATTAATAAATGAAAAGTCTGTTAGGCCCAAACAGTACTAACGGTCATCCAGCAGTATTAACTTAGGCCTAGCAGTACTAAAATATGCCTAGCAGTATTAACTTCTCCACCCATAAGCAGTACAAACTCTAAGACTTAAAAGAATAACTTCACACAATCTCTCTTTCTGTTTTTAGGCTCACAATTCATCTCTCAATTCTTTTGGCTCACTTTGCACTCTGTCTATTTTTCACACAGCTCTCTTTCTGTTTTTGAGCTCACCAAGTCTCTCTTTTGTTTTATCTCACAGATTCACACAAAGTGTAGTTATTGGCAAACTACCAGCCATAAACGGATTTTCGGAGTTCTTACCAAAAGCCCGTTTGCTTGGACTATCTCATTGCTTCATTAGAAAAATATGGTGCAATGATAACCATATAGTTTTGAGTAAACTACCAACTATAAACGGATTTGAGAAGTCTTTACCAGTAGCCGTTTGCTCTGGACTAGCCAATGCTGCATTGTAATAACATGGTGCATTGAGGACCATATAGTTTGTTGCGTAAACTAATCATCGGAATTTGGGAAGTCTTTACCAGGATCGTTTTGCTCTGGACTAGTCAATTCTTGATGTCTATTAGACATGGTGAATTGATGACCATTTGTTGTGTGGTGTAACAACCAACACTTTAAGAACAGCCAACATGTTTCCTCCCCTCAAATGATACATTATGGAGTAACCTATTTGACACCTCATTGTTTATCCTGAAAAAGTTAGCTTAACACCAAGAAAAACATAATCCAAACATGTTTCATGTTTAACAGTATTAAGTGTTATTCACAAGATTAACAAAGATACATAGAAATAACCAGCAGTACTAACTATAAGTAACAGTTTTAACAAACAGTGTTAAATATAACTAGCAGTACTAATTAGAACTAGCAGTATTAATTGACAAATAACTAACAGTACTAACATTTAACAAACTTTACAAAAACAAACAAGAGATTTAGGCCTTAGGGATTGAGCATTCCAATACTTGAAACCAAGTACTGAAATCTACCAGCATCAAAACCTTTTGTAAGAAGATCTGCTACATTAAGTTGAGTATCAATTTTAGCCATTTGAATCAACTTTTTAGTATTACAATCTCTTATAAAGTGATGCCTAATCTCTATATGTTTTGTTTTAGAGTGTTGAACAGGATTCTCTATGATACATATAGTACTGGTATTGTCAATGTAAATAACAGTGTTCATAAAATTGTACCCATAATCAAGCAATTGGTTTTGGATCCAGAGAACTTGTCCACAGCAACTTGCAGCAGCCACATATTCAGCTTCAGTTGTAGAAGTGGCAACTACAGTTTGTTTCTTGCATTGCCAAGAAATTAACCTATTTCCCAAAAATTGACAACCTCCAGTGGTTGACTTCCTATCAAGTGTAGCTCCAGCATAGTCACTATCAGTGTAAGCAACTAACTCCAATGGAGAATCCTTAGAATACCAAAGACCTAGTGATGGTTTGCCTTTAAGGTATCTAAAGATTCTTTTGACAGCTAAAAGATGGGAAGTTTTTGGGGAAACTTGAAACCTTGCACATGCACAAACTGCAAACATGATATCTGGTCTAGATGCTGTAAGATACATCAAAGATCCAATCATAGATCTATAAAGATGTTCATCAACATCATCAGCATCTGCATCTTTAACCAAGGGCTTTTCTAAATCTGTGGGAGTGGAGGCAGACTTCACATCTGTGTAGTTGAACTTTTTCAAAATTTCATGGACATATTTATCTTGACTGATAAAGATGCCTTTCTTCTTCTGTTGGACCTGCAACCCCAAAAAGAAGGTGAGTTCTCCCATAGAACTCATCTGAAACTTATCCTTCATAAGCTTCTCAAACTCATCACAAAGCTCCTTCTTGGTAGATCCAAAAATGATGTCATCTACATAGATTTGAACAAGCAGTATGTGCCCCTTTGACTTTTGATGAATAAAGTTTGATCAATTTTTCCTCTTTGAAATCCATTGCTCAAAAGATAAGTGGCCAATGTGTCATACCAAGCTCTGGGTGCTTGATGAAGTCCATATAGTGCTTTCACAACTTTATAAACTTTATCAGGATGGTCAGGATCTTCAAAACCTGGAGGTTGACATACATACACAATCCTCTCAATTTAACCATAATAGAAAAGCACTGACAACCATTTGTAGACAGTAAAACCATATAAGAAGCATAAGCCAAGAAATATTACTTATAGGCTTCCTATCTAGCCACTGGAGGAAAAACTTCAACATAGTCAATACACTCACTTGTGTATGGCCCTTGGGCAACAAGTCTATCTTTGTTCCTGACAACAATTCCCCTTCATATTCCTTGTATCGTAGACCCACTTGTACTAAAAGCCCTATGACCCTTAGGCAAATCTACAAGAAACCCATACATTCTGATAGCTTAGAACTGTAGGAGTTCCTCTTTCATTGCTTCTACCAAGCATGATCACTAAGAGCATTTAGAAACTCACTTGGTTCTTCTTTTAGAAAAGGAAACTGCAAAAAGGCATGTATGTAAGGAGGTCCATCGGTTGAGTTCTTTCCTTCATAAATTGCACCAAGAAATCCTAGTTCAAAAAAGAAGTGTCATCCTTTTACTTGTTTGAACTGAAGATTGCACATCACCAATCACATATCAAATGATAATCCCTGAGAATCCTTGTATGAGGAGTGGGAAGAAACTGCATATAGAGTGAATATGATTCCCCAAATCAATTCGCCATGATCCCTCCTCTTAGTGTGGTACTACAGTTGTAGGAATTGTCCTATAACGCCCTTCAAGAGTAGCAATTATTAATTTCAGGAAGAGCATACAACTCTCTACTACCAGTATAACTTGTGGACTGGCAGTATAACTTGTTGATCATCAATACCCTTATCCTGAAAACTACAATCATCGATGAGTCCCTCTTGAATCTTGTATTGTGCAGCATCAACATATTGAATGAAGCATCAACAAAGTATGGAACATCCTTTAAATGCATGATAATACAATCTTGATCTTGTGATAGGATGTCTTGAACTCAGAAACTCCTCTATACCTGCAGAAAACATTAGAAAAAGACCCAGCAACCCAGGCACATAATTCCATAGATTTTGGTTTTAGAAATCCAGATCTAACAGTCCCCCCCCACGTTTAGACCATTTCCTCTAACATAGGTTTATTCTCTAAGAACCCAACATGCAAGTTTTCCTGTACTTTCCGGGTATCTAAATTTGTCTACTCTAAAAGCTTTTGCGACTTAAGGAATACCTACAAAGAACCCTTCATTACTTTTTCCATCAAACTTGCCCCAACTTATCTAAGGTATTGAGAATTTTAACATGACACCAAAATTTGGGTTTCTTGAAACCTATATCTGGTTTAAAACCCTAAAAGTTTCATAAGGAGTCTTGTTATGAGGTTTGAACTACTAATACCCTATTTTGTACATAACAAGCAGTAGAAACAGCTTCTGCCCAAAATGTTATAGGTAACTTAGAATCAGCTAACATTGTTCTAGCTGCCTCAATAAGAGTCCTATTCTTTCTTTCAGCTACACCATTTTGCTGAGGTGTCATTCTACCTGATATTCTCACCTGAACCTTTTATTTAAAACAAAGTGACATTTTCTACTGGTACTTTAACTGACGATGCCTTGTCCTGGTGGAATGCATATGCCCAACCTATGGGAATAGAGCAAGCTAATCAAATCACCTAGACTAAGCTAAAAAGGCTTCTGACGAACAAGTATTATCCCCGGACTGAGATCAGGATGATGGAAGAAGAACTTTACAATCTAATTGTAAAGGGAAATAATCTTAAACCTTATGTTAGAAGATTCCAAGAATTAACAGTTCTATGTCCAAACATGGTGCCAAACAACAATAAACTCTTGGAAGCTTTTATCGGGGGACTACCTCAAAGCATTGAAGGAAATGTTACTACCTCTAAACCTTAAACTTTAGAGGAAGCCATCAACATAGCCCAAAGGCTAATGGATCAAGTAACTAAGCATACTCTAATGCAAGTATCGAGTGACAACAAAAGAAAGTTTGACGATAGAAGAACTTTCAACAACAGCTCCCTCAGCAACAACAACTACCGCAACACCAACAATCGCTATAACAATTGTCAATAACAAAACCGAAGGCAAGAAGCTGGAGAGCCTATGCTGTTACTCCATCAAAAAACGGTAGGTATGCCGGAGATCTCCCTTTGTGCAAGAGATGCAATTTCCATCACACCAGACCCTATACTGGTAGATGTAATAATTGCAACAAAATGGGCCATTTAAGCAAGAACTGCCGAAGCAAAAATCCAGCCACCGAAAGTAATCAACTCCCAGTGACAGTGGTTTACCATGCCTGTGGTAAGAAAGGACACTACACAAATCAGTGCCGCAAGACCAACATTAATGCCCAAGGAAGAGCATACATGCTGAAAGATAGTAATGCTCAACAAGACCAGAACATAGTTATGGGTATGTTTCTATTAAATCAGCATTTAGTCAAAGTATTGTTTGATTATGGAGCTAATAGAAGCTTTATATCCATATCGCTTGCCTCTAAGCTAAATATTTCGTCTATTACAATAGATACCTTTTATGATATCGAAATGTACGATTACTTTTATGATATCGAAATGCTGATGAAAAACCTTAGTATGCACAAACATGTTATTAAAGGTTGCACTTAAAACTGTTAAATCAAACCTTTCAAAATCGATTATCATGCCCAATTAGCTTGGTGAGTTGTGACGTTGTCATCGGTGATGGACTGGTTATCCAAGTATATCGCAAATTCTCTGTGATGAAAAAGTGTTCCACTTCCTATCAATGGTGAAACTTTAATCATTCGGAGGTGATCAATGTTAAAACTCGGACTAAATCTCTTATCCTGTATAAAACCGAAAGTTTAATATCCCGAGGTTGTCAAAGTTTTCATGATTCAAGTATGGGATGAATCAGACCGAGAAGAAACTAGAAGACATTCCCGTAGTCAAGGAATTTCAGCTTGTTTTTCATGAAGATCTACCTGGTTCCTCCCTGTTCGCAAAGATAGAATTCTAAATCGATTAATCCCGGAGCAGCACCTGTTAGATCGCCACTTATGATTGTCTCCTTCAGAAATGCAGAAGGTATCTAACCAACTTACGAAATAATCCGACCGGGTTTCATTCGACAAGTAAATCGCCTTGGGGAGCTCCTATCTATTTAGTTTAAAAAGAAGGACGGAACTTTCAGGAATGTGTATCGTTTACCGAGAGTGAATAAACTTATCCATAAAGAATCGTATCCATTACAAGGATCGATGGACTTATTCGATCAACTTCATGGTTCAAGCGTTTATTCGAAAATCGCTAAAGGTATCAGGTTATCATCAACTGAGAGTAAGGGAAGAAGATATTCTAGGGACGCGTACTTTCAGAACAAGAACGGACACTATGAATTTCAAGTCTATGCCCTGTGGTTTTAACAAAGCCACCTGCTGTATTCATGGATCTCATGAATCGTGTTATGTAAAAACTTTATCTGGATAAATTCAGTTCTATAGTGTTATCGATGATATTCTTATCTATTTCTTGTAAGAAGAGAACATGTAATCATCTTAGAATTATCTTGGAATTATCGAAAGAGATGGTCTGCCAGTTCTCTAATGTGATTTCTGGATTCTTATCGTGTAATTTTCTTTGCGTCATTCATCGATAGTAAAGGAATCAATGTGACCCTGCCAAGATTGAAGATTGTTAAGAACTAGGGCCATCTCGCATACACCTACAAAAGGCGGTTCAATTCTTAGGAACTCCGCTGGCTATTACCGAAGATTTATCAAAGGTTTTTCAAAAATTGCAAAGCCTTTGACTAAATTAACCCAGAAAAACAACGATATATTGGGGCGAAAAGAACAAGAATCAGCTTTTCAACTCCTTAAACAATAACTTGTGAAGCCCACACCTAATCTATGGCATTACAGAAGAAACGATAATTTTGTCGTTTTTACTTGATCGTCATCTCTTCACGGGTTAGGAGTTGTCTTAATGCAAAGAGAAATATTCATTCTTATGCAGCTCGACCAACTCAAACCTCATGAGAAAACTATACCACTCTGATCTTGAATTTGGAGCATGTAATATTCGCTCTTAAATTCTGGAGGGACACTATCTATACGGTTCACAATAGTGTACAGTTTTCATGATCACAAGAGCCTTCAACATATTCTTCATCAAAAATAATTGAATATGAGGCAACGCCGATGGTTAGAATTACTCGCAGATTATGATTGTGAGATTTACTAGCATCCGGAAAGGCCTATGTATGTAGCAGATGCTTAAGCTGAATGAAAACGAATCAACCTCTCCGAGTTCGAGCATTAATCTTAACCGTTCATCCAAAATTACCATCTCAAATTCTTGCAAGCCCAAAATGAAGCTCTCAAAGAGAAAATGTCAAAATCGATTGGAAACCTTACGAGTAGGATTGGACAATCCCTTTGAAATTCGTCCTGATTGGAACATGTTGTATCAAAAACCAAAGTGGTTAACACTTTTTGGCGGTTTGAGAAACTTATCATGCTGTGAGGTCATAAATCCAAAATATTCTATTCAACAAGGGTTCTGTAGATTGTACCTGATTTCAATGAAACTTATGGTGGCCCTAACATGAAGGCAACTCATCGTAGAGATTTGTTTAGCATGTGTTTTAACCATGTCTAGAGTTAAAGCAGAATGTCAAAAGCTATCCGGCTTATTGGTACAACTGGAATTCCTATGTGGAAATGGGAGAGGATAACAATGGATTTTGTTACAAAGCTACCCAAAACCTCAACCATACATGATGCCATCTGGGTCATTGTCGATCATTTTACCAAATCAGCCACCTTTTCATTCCTACTTACGAGCGATCATTGATAGTAGGAAAAACTCGTACAAGGTTATTACAATCAAAGATAAATAGTCTCTCGGCATGGCGTACCAATCTCTACTCATCTCGATGTAACAGTCATTTCACATCCAGATTCTGGCAATCATTTTGCAAAATGCTTTTGGGTAACAACTAGACATGAGTACACTTTCATCCTTAATACTGATGACAACGTGAAAAGAACCATCCAAACACTCAAAGACATGCTACGTGTCTGTGTTATAGATTTACGGAAAGGATGGGGAGTTACACATTTACCATTAGTAAAATTATTTTCTACCAATAACCGTTCTCCGCATGCCTAGTATAAAGGCCCGCACCGTTCGAAGCACTTTATGGACAAAAAAGTTGTAGATCACCTGTTTGGTATGGGGGCCGAAGTTGGAGATTCTCAACTTTACGGGACATAAATTAATTCAGAAAAAAACATGAAAGATCGTACAAATGCGTCAATGTTGCAAGCTGCAAGGAGATCGACAAAGACGATACGCTAATGTAGGTGTAAGCCCTTTTGAATTTCAAGTTTGGCGATCGTGTTATGTTACAAGTATCACCCCGTACGGGTATCTTTCGCTTCTGAAAACGAGGGAAAGATTAATCCAACGATACATTGGAAACATTAACAATTTTTAAACGAAGTGGTCCTAGTGGCATACAAATAGAGCTCCTGAAAGTGTTAGTAGTATCACAATCTTTCCACATTTCTATCTCCAAGAAGTGCTTATACGATCGAATCTACTTATTATTACCATGAGAAGAAACATCGACTCGACGACAAAACTCAACTTTTGTAGAAGAACCGTGGATAGTAATGGATCGTGCATCAAGCAATTAAAGCAAAGTCGTATTCTATTGTCTAAGTGCGATGAAAAACTTAAAATGAGGACCAGAATTTAATGGGGTACGTGAAGACAAAAATTCGTGCCAAATCTTCCTCAATCCTGTTTTCAATCATCACTTCAACATCAAATCAAATCTCGGGACGAGATTTCTGTAAGGATGGGGGACTATAACAACCCAAAATTTTGATAAATGTAAATATCCATCTATTAATCTAGATGATGTACAATCTATGAGTTATATATGAACTCACCTTTTTCAGGGAAATTTTTCGCTTTATTACATTACTTACTTTGCCAATATCTCAATGTGCAACATTTCTTGTTAACTAAAGTTAACGGGCTCACGGCATCCTACATATGGCTAAAATCCTATCTTCATTATATGCCATAAATCATCATATATGTTAAGTCAATATCATTATATCTTATTCAAACGATACATTATTCCTATAATGTACATACGCAAAGTTTCTCTTTCAAAACGGCTATAAACGGTTATCGGATGCCTTTAAAACCCCTAAATCCCACATGAAAGGATTAACATCTAAAGTGAATGCACAAGCTATCTAAAGCATTTCGTACATGCAATAATAACCTCTCATTTGAAATATAAAATCTCCTTCAAGTAAAGTACAAGTCTCTAAAACGATCAATGTACAAGTCATTAAGCAAGATCTCCATTAGCCATTTCTCCTCCGTTTTCATTCTAATTTGTTCTCCATTCACTTGTGTGAACGTACTACACTCAATATACAATGTGTAACCCTAATAGTACTTACTATTCTAAGCTCTTTCATATTCTATGGCTCACACTCCAAAACCCTAATTCAAAACCCTAAACCCTAAAACCTAGCTAGTTTCTGAACCATGACTCGTTTCTTCGTTTTTATCCATTGTAAACCTAAACCAACACTCAATTAAGTTGTAATAACTTAATTTACAACATTATCAATCATATTCCATAATCATTTTATCATTCAACTTCAATTATATAAGAAATAAATCCAGAAAACCCTAAATATGCCCTAATTGTAATTTTGTCCCGTTTACTCATTTTCTAACCATTTCATTCTCAAGTAAGCAACCAAGAGTCATTGTAAACTCATAAAATGAGTTTACAAACCATTATCCATCATTACTTTGACAATGTACAAGAATTACAAAGCTAGAAAACCCTAAAAGTCTTATATGAGCCCTAATTCCAACCTACGACTATTTCTTTCCATTTCAACCCATCATAACCTAAACCATCACTCAATTATCATTGATAAACCTCAATACATACCTAGGATAAATAATCTATCAATCTTGGTCTAATGTACACGAATTATAAGCAAAGAAAGTCAAGGAAACCCTAAATCGTACCAAATGGAACCCGTGACCTCATTTCTTCATTTTTGACCTGTTTTAACTCAAACCAATTGCTAAATCTTATTGACACTCCTTATTACAGACCCTAAGATCATATCATAACCATCCTTAATCATTATACATGAAAATGCAAGCAAGAAAACTTGTGAAAACCTTGTCAAGCTCAAAAACAGTCCGGCACCCTTTCTTTGCCTTCTTTGACCCATTAAGACCATCCATGTGCAAGATACGTACATTGAACTTCTAGAATCCATTAAGCGCTTTACTCCCTGCTTAGACATTTCTTGGTTAAAAAGGAAGGGAACATGGCCTCTTGTTTGCTAGAAAGAAACAGCCGCGGCATGCTCCAAAGAATCCAACACTTCAGCACAATCTAGACTCCACACTTATTCTTCTAGCTGTAAACATCATTAACCTGCCCAACATGTGTCAAGTTTAGATCCTAGGCTTCTTACATCCTCACCTTCAATATGACTATAAAATCAGAACGTACATAAACTCTCATTTGTCTTCATCCCCACTTCTCCCTCTATTAACCCTTACATAGAAGCAATCATTTGCTCTATAGTTTTCCTAGAGGTCTTATGAAGGCTCACGTACGAAGGCAGCCAAAAGAAACATGAAACGAGCCCGGGGGGAGACGTTATTCTAGGCGTACGAGCTAAAAGTCCCGATTCTCCCGTTTTCTAAGCTACAAGCTCAAGACCAGGTTCTCAAAGCTTTATTTTGTATTCATACCTCTTCTAATGTTCATATGTTCATGCTAAAACTCATAATATAAGCTTTGATTGTACACCCCAATTTGCGGAGGCAGCGGAATAAGGGTCCGGGGCTTGTTACTTCTCAAGATCAATAACACCAACGATGTCTTATAGAACGACCAAAAGTCATTAAACTGTACATTGGATTTAAAAAAGTATTTGCTTACATAAGCCGACAGATTCACTTGTCACTTGTTCAAAATACAGATTTTAGCCCATAGTTTTATACAAATGTTAATGCGACAAACTCTTTAATGTTGATATCCAAATCAAAACCACCAATATATCCATTGTACTTGTGCTCTGAGCCCCTGAAACACATTGCTTTAAAACGGTCAACAAAAATATTAGTGAATCATAGGGGTTTGATTAAATCATATATTGTAGGACAACAAGCTTTTCCTACGTGTAGGATAATGCAACATGATGCAGAAAGCATATAAATGTAATTATGTTGGCTTAAGCTTCATGCACTGAAGCTTGACTGAATGAATACCAAATAAATGGTCTACATTGCCCGTGGTGATGTTTTAACCCGCAACATCCTATATTCGTACATGTTATACGTCTTGTTTGTTCCAGAGTGATAGCTAATCATATTAGACGAACGGGGATGTCAATCCCACTAGATCTATTAATAACATTCGCGACACATCCCTGCCGGATTGACAGTTCATGATAATGGGCTCAGATATGGGTTATCGCTACTTAGGCAACACGTAATCCTAACATGAAAACTTAACACTTGTTCCATTGTAAAGCATTGCACTGTTTTTCACCCCAAAAACTTCTAAAACATAAAAACACGTAAAACGTCGGGGCTAATGGAACTATTACCTTTAGTGAGCGATAACAAGATTTCACAGATAATGCAACCACGGAATCGTCAGATGCAACTATTTAAAATTAATGGTCGTATAAGTACTAATCACCTTAAGGATTCATACATGCATAAGTCTATATAGCTATCACCATCTAATTGTTTGAGTGAAAACATGTTTATAAAAATTAAAACGTTTATAAACATACTTTGGAATACGTCATAAACTTTTCACGTGTCTGGTCCGGGTTCCGATTTTGACGTTTCTTATGCCCACGCTTTCGTATTAGGACGAGTTATCATAATTTGACATTTTCATATTTTTGACCCTCTGATGAACAGTACTTTTTACTGTTCACACCAGTTATAAAGTTATTTTTATAGTTTTAATTATCGTAAAACCCGTAAACGTCATATTTTATTCGTTATAGCTCCGTTTTTTGTGATTCTTTCGAGCACGTTCTCGTAATTGAAAGTTCTACTTATTTATGAGGTTTACAAAAATAAAAGTTTCTGTCATGAACAGTAACTTTTATAAAAATAGTTTTATAAAAGTATTAATTGTCGTAAACTCGCGAAATTCATAACTCGTTCGTTATTAATTGAAAAATTACGATTCTTATCATTTTGGAATCCTAAAAATATGTATAATTTGTTAAAAATACCAAACTTGCTGTTTGAATAATTTTTATAAAAATTCTTTTATAAATCCGTTTATTTATCGTATAACTTGTTTTTACCGTAACTTTTTCGTTATTAATCCGTTTGACAAGTTTCTTACCTTTTCGGAATCGTCTTGAGATGTATTATCTTATAAAAATATAAAATAAATATATTTTTACACACTTTTGGACAGAATGTTTGGGTGACCTTATTAAGTCCATTTTTAACCTTGTTTTTATATTTTACACTTTATAACTTTACCACAAGCCTTATATTTTATATATGTCATAAGTGTTACATATAATAAGAGTCCATTAGTCCATAATTGTCCTCATATGTCCAAATTACCAAGTCCATATTAACACTTTTAATCCTTAACTTTCATAAGTAACCTTTTTACTCCAAGTTTATACTTAGCCATTTTTACATATAAATCATAAGTGTACAAGTGTATTTCTTCCAACATGACTTTATTTTAGTGTTCAAGTAACATGATTAAAAGTCCATAATCAACATTAATATGTCATTTGCCTTTCTTTTACTTGTAACATATTATGTAACTTTATAAACCCTAATTAATACATAATCATTTTTATGCTTAACCAAGAGTGTAAATTACTTATGTGTCCATTTTAACATGATGTCATTAACATCATAAGATATATAAAAGTGTACAATATGATGATAACAAGTAGAAACTCTTTTTTACATGATTAAAATCCTAAATGGTGATTCAAGCTATAATCGAACTAACATATGCATATAATGAAAATTGTAAGAACATAAAGATTTCAAGATGACCTTATGGTGAATGAAGATGATGACTAACACAATCTAAACCCTTGTTTAGATTAGATACCAAAGCTTGCACAATATGAACCCTAGTTTTCTAAATGAAAACCCTAACTTCTCTTTTCTTGATTAATGCTTGAAAATGGTTAGCCAATGCTTGCAAATGCCTTAAAATATCTTAGGAAGGATGTATGTAGGTGTGTATGGGTTGTAGATATTTTAGTATGGATTTATTTTATGGGGTTGTTTGTGCCGTGATCTTGGAGGAGCAAAAAGGGATGGATGGTTTGATTTTTGCTAAGTGTTTTGGTGTTGTATGAGTTCCTATCTCTAGTATGCATGTATATATGGTAAGTCTTGGTCAAAAGATTGCAATAGTTGGTCATTGGACAACTTCATGGTCTTGCCAAAAGTTCAATATAGACCCAATATTTGTCATAGACCCAATGAATCAATCCTAGCCATTTATTTTTTCAACAAAAATAAAAAAACTCATTTTCCACCTTTTTTTTAAAATTAAATATCTCACACACTGTTAATCGTTATGCAAAACAAAGCATATCATCGCAACGAGAATTAAATTATCTTTCTATAGAGGGGCGACACTTTGTACTTTCGACGAACTTTTTTTTATGATTTTATGAAGTCATATACAATTTTATGAAATCATATATGATTTATGAAATCATATATGTTTTTATGAAATCATATATGATTCGTTATACGGATCATATATGATTCGTATGACGAATCATATATGATTTTCGCAATTCGTGACTGAAACAAAATTGAAAAAAAGTTCGTTAGAATCACAAATTATGATTTTCGCAATTCGTGACTGAAAAAAAAATCGAAAAAAAGTTTCTCGAAAGTATATCGTGTCACCCGTCTACTGAAA